>BQNB010015759.1:10696-72695 GCA_026074375.1 Tanacetum coccineum | reverse complement strand
AGTCCATTGATGGGATTTGATTCCACGAAAGAGGGGATGAGGATTAAATATCACGATTGATGATAAGAGAAGATAGATCGATTCGGATAATACGATTCAACTGGTAAAGTTGAGGAAATGTAATTATTCAATAAGCACCATGACAATAGAATTTGGGCATCACTTTTCTCGATGGTATGAATAACTAATTAACCCATTTATCAAATTCTTTATAATGTCATAAGTACGTTTAGAATGTATTTATTGATCACAAATTATTTTGATAAAAGATCTGATGAAGATAAAAGTTTATGTTTATGGAACCGATAAACAAAAATTTGGAAATATGGATACATTGTAATTAAAGACACATGTGTGTTCTTTTAATCATTGCTATATATGTTGTATGATCATTACTTCATATTTATTGTTATATAAGATGTATCATAACATCGTTATGATTACCTTTTCATTATATCTTTTAAAGAACCTCAAGTTTTTGTGATTTGCTTAGATGAATTACGATAACATGACTTCATAGTCATTGTTATATAAGATGTATCATAACCTCATGTTAAAAAACCTCAATTTATTAGAACTTCAAGTTCTAATATGATATTTTCATAAGGATCAATATCATAACCTTGTATTATCTAATAAAACAAATTATTAGAACTTCGAGTTCTAATTTGATTCAATTAATTGAATCAAAAGCATATATAACTTCATGTTATGTTAGAAAAAAAAATTGACCTCAAGTTTTATTATGATTCTCTAAGGAGAATCAAACAACATAATCTCATATTATGTTAAATAAAGGAAAAATAAATTAGAATCTTAAGTTCTAATATGATACGAATTAAAAACATTACCTCATGTTATGTTAGAGAAAAAGAAAAATAGAACCTCAAGTTCTATTATAGTTCTCTTACGAGAATCGGATAAAATAACATCAATGTTATTGTTTATAATTATTTTTGTTTAAGATCCACATGATCTGCTATGATCTCATAAAAAAGAGATCGATTGTAAGCGTTATCAAATTGGTTTGATCTTCATTAATAATCATGGATCAATTACAAGAGGTAAATAATCATGTGAACTCGTTTAGTATTTAATTTGATACTATAATTTCCTTTAATTCTTTGAGCAAAAGGATCCAGTAATAAACATGTTGGGATTTCACATTCTAGGTAACCAGTTTAACAACGAGTACGCAACGGATTGGATCTAGTTAAGGCACATAGATTAACACTTAATAAAGTAAACAAGTAATTTACTAACCTTTTGTTTAATGATAAAAATCAATAAACTTACGCCGGATCTTGATCTTGAAACGAGTGATTAAATTACCACCTCTACGGTTGCTCACACAACACGTCGAACAAGTACGCAACAATGCTAGTTCTAAATAAACTAGTTCTATTAAAAAACGATGCTAGTTCTATTAAAAACGATTTTAGTACCTCAACCCTAGTTCTAGATAAAGTGAAGTACGCAACAAGTACGCAACAATGCTAGTTCTATTAAGGTGAAGTACGCAACAAGTACGCAACAATGCTAGTTCTATTAAAAAACGATTTTAAGGTTTAGTGTGTATTTACGAATGAATTCATTAAATTGAGGGTTAGGATGAGGTATTTATATAGCACCTCAACCCTAGTACTAGATAAACTAGGACTCCTCATAATTCTCATCACAATACAACTTTTATCCCTTATTTTTAAAATTGAACCCAAAACCCCCTTCTAGAAGCTATATGGGTTGGTCAACAAGTGACACCCACAAGGTTCGAGTTTTGTCAATTTTTGTCCCTTCGGTTCATATTTAAATTGTCGTTAAGTTAGTTATAAAATATAACGGTAACTAACGGTTATTTAAATTATCAACGTGAAGCATATTAAATCCTTAATAATAAATAAATATATATTAAGTATTTAATAATCGTACTCTTCGTGTCTTAACGTGTGTGCCCCCAATAGGCTCACATATTCATAACGTATACGTGCTAGCCGACTACCATAACCCAACAGCTCCTCTAAAAGTTCTACAACCAAGGGTATTGGAAATCTGTCAAGCACAATTGCTTTGTTCTAGAATCCACACACATCCACCAAGGTATCAACTAGCCTAGCTACCGGTGAGCCAAGGTCCTAAGGGCACTACTACTAGGTTAGTTACTACCCGATAGTAAATATGTATGGTCTCAAGAGGCGAGTTATCTATCTATAATCCCTAATCTGCTTTATGGAGTTTCTCGGTTTTATTCTCCATCTATGGCTTTGGGCTTAAAGTTGTGTCTCTTAATGCTTCTTGATTCTGTTGTGGGTATAATCTCGTGGTCGCTGTGTTTCAAGTCCGTTGTGTAATTCACACTTGGAATTGTCTTTGTTTTCTTATGTCTCTCTTGGATGGTTATGTTAGACGCATAAATTATTGGCCCAAGCCATTGTGGGCTTGAGGTCTATTAGATCTGGGGTTTAGTAGCTTATTCCCAAAGCTATGTTCTATTATAAATAGACATACTTTGTTATGTAATGAGAGGACTACACTCAATATCAATTTCTATTATCTTTCATGGTATCACAGCTCTAGGTAAGATCCACCAATAAAAATTGCTATCCTCCGGTCATCGACTACTTATCGGTGATTGGTATGTGCTTAATTACACATACCATTTTCCATTAAAAACGGACTTAAAAGACTAAAAACGTACCAAAATACATCGTATTTGTATGTTTTGCATTTGTATTGTGCAGGAACGAATATTCAAGAAAAGGACAAAAAGAAAGCGAAAAACAAACAAAACCGAGCATGGAATAGAAAAGACAAAGTCAAATCAAAGTCAAAAGTCAACCAAGTGAAGAAAATACAACTTAAGGGACTAAAACTGCCAAACCTCAAGTTGTATTACAAGAGTTAAAAGACAAGGGTTGAAATTGCAAACCGGGCGAAGTTTGTTATAAGAAATTGGGGCAAAGCTGCCAAACCTCACACTAAAACTCCATCTTTTCCGCCCCCAAACAAACCCATGGTACAAGAGTAGTAGGGATGTTTTACCATTCTCTTCTCCTCCCCCATGCAAAAACATAAGAACTCCCTATAGAAAATTTTATTTTCTACCACTGACTCTTTTCCCCCCCCCAGCTGTATAAGTGTCATGTTGGCAATCCCTCACCACTTTCCAAGCTTTTCGATGGCTGTGATTGACTCCAAAGAAGCACAAAAGAAATTGAAGGCTGGGATTTGTTTTAGAATCACCTCACACAACAAACACACTTGGTTTTTGTCTCTACAAAGAAACACAGAAGAAAGAAGAGAAGAGAGTCCAAGAAACCAAGACCTTAATTCGTTTTAGTATAAATAGGGCCATTGTAACCCAAGTTAGAGAGTTTTAGTTTTTAATATCTTAGAAAATCTTTTGCTTTTATTTTTCAGTATTTACAGCTATTTGTACTTTATCTTTCAGTTTGTACTAATTTCCAAGTTTAATAAAGTGTTGAGATTTTATGGTTAAAATCAATTTTTAAATTCCAAATTTCTTACTTGCTAAATAGTGCCTAATTGTCATTTGAATAGCTTTCAAAGGGGACTTGTTTATAGCTGTTTTGGTTTAGTAAAAGATAAAAATGATAAGTAGTTAAAGGAAAATTTGCAAATAATCACTCTCAATTACCACAGCTTTATTTTATGATGATAAAGCCAGGTTATGGGAGGGCTAATGGACACTACTAGCTTGTTTTATAACAAGCTAGAGCTTTGTAGTTTCTTGGTTTAGCCTGGTTTTGAGAAAGGTGTTGTAAGTCTCTTTTTTCTTGTTTTTCTCTTTACTGTTAGAACTGCTTATTAGTGCTTATTTTGTTTTTTTATATTTGCTTATTTATGCTTTGATAATAATGTTTTAGTGTTTATTGCTTAGATTTTCAGTTCCAAATATAGTTTGTTTCCACTTGTCGTAGTTAGTACTGTTAGTTCATTTGAGAAAACTATTGTTAGTATAAGCTTTAATACTGTTAGAATGTTTTGCTTATTCATGTGCTAAAAATTCTTAAGTGAATTCTGTTAATAGTTCTTTATTTTGTCATTTTGATAATTGTTTTACAAATAGGATACATTTTGCTTGATTATAAAATGTTTTTTGAAAAACCTTTAGAGGTTTTTGGGAACTAGCGGATATCTAAAACTTAGAACTAAGCGGTACTTTAAATTGTTAACTTAGCATTCGGTACTTTCAAAGTTAGTACGGTAGTTTCCACACAATTTTTGATCTCACTTTTAGGGTAGTTTAGATTAGGTTTTTGGTTCAGATTTTTTTGAGCTTAACGCTTTTGGAGGGTGAATAATTCGTTTTGTGTTTAAGGTTTGTTTAATGTTTTGGCTTATTTCAGGTAGCTTATTTTAGGTCTTAAAAGTTGCTTGTTTTATTTAATCCACTTAAAATAGTAGTGTAGTCATTTGTGTTATTGTGCTTATTTCTCTGTAGCTTATTTATAAAATTCGTGATTAGGTGGGCTTATTTTGGACTCATTGTGAGATTATTTCAAAAGCTCACTTTTCAGTTTGGCACCTTATTGGCGATTTTAGATTTTTTTTTTTTTGCTTATTTAAGTAAAGTTAGAGTTTACTACTTTTTGATGCAAATTGAGTTAGTTTAGTTGTGTTTGGGTTGAAAAGCTTTTTTGATAATCAGATTAAGCAACTTATAAGCTTTCCAAACAATCTCTTCTTTTTTTAATTTGAGCTTATTTTGTGTTGTGTAGTGTACAAAATACCTCAAAAAACTAAGTTTAAGCAACTTTCTGCAATCAGCAGCTTATTTGGCTTTTTGGAGCTTATAAAGTGCTTATTTTCGCAAAGCGTCTTTATTAAAGTTGCTTAAAAACATGTTGTGAACAACTTTCGTGTTTTGCGTTTTGGCTAACAACGATTTTTTAAAATCAGCACTTTTCTTGGATTCCAAAGGTAGCAGTACTAACTCAAAGGTAGCAGTACTAACTCCAAGTTAGTACTGCTGAGTTTCTCCTGCTTAACATTAGATTAATCACTTGCTGAATTTGCTTATTTAGAGTTAGTCTAGCTTATTTGGTTTAGTCTTAAGCTTATTTGAGCTTATTTGTGTCTTAGTTTAAAAGTTTTAAGTGTTTGTACCATTTCTAGCTTTTATTCCTATTCCAGCTTATTTTCTTTGCTTATTTTTATGTGCATTTGCTTATCAGTGTTAGTGCCCAATCATACCTTTGTCATTTTCAAACATCAATCATCACTCCGTCATTCGATTTTAATTCACAAGACTAGTTGGAGCAATACACGACCGGGAAATCATACTTCGGATACTTATATTTTTATTTTGGTGATTTTAACCATTCCTTGTGTCAACCAGGGTAATTGGTTGAGTGTTTGATTTTATATTATAATATATATATATATATATATATATAATATATATATTATTATATATATTTATATATATATTTTATATATATATATATATATTATCATCGGCGCCAGTGATCCGGAGGGATCCCGTTTTTTTCCGCTTTATTGTTTTTATTAATTTAGGATTTTACTTTTCGTATTCATGACATAAACCTCCCTGTTTAAGCAAGGGTGTTGTAAGTCTCTCTTTTTCTCGATTTTCTTACTTACTGTAGAACTGCTTATAGAGCTTATTTGTTACTTATATTTGCTTATTTATGCTTTATTATGTTGTTTAGTGCTTATCCTGCTTAGATTTCAGTTCAAAAATGATTTGTGCAACTTTCCTAGTTAGTACTGGTAGCATGTGTAGTTAATACTGTTAGATTAATTTAGCTTATTTAAGTGCTTATCACTGATTGAAATCTGCTCATAAGTACTTTATTTTGTCATTTGATAATCTGTTTTTAACAAATTAGGATCCAATCAGCTTGAAATAAAATGACTTTTGAAAACTTTAAGAGGTTTTTAGAACAAGCAGTACTAACTCCAAGTTAGTACCGCTAGTTCTCTTTTGGGGATTTTAAAGCTAGCGGTACTAACTCAAAGCTAGCGGTACTAACTCCAAGTTAGTACCGGTAGTTAATACTGTTAGTACTGTTGTTCCATTTTTTGCTTATTAGCTTATTACTTCGGCTTATTTAAGATTTGCTTAGCTTTTTAGAATAGATTAAGCCCATTTTCGTTTACTATCTTTAGTGGAGCTTATTTCAGTAGCTTATTTTAGGTCTAAAAGTGCTTATTTTCATTAAAATCCAAAAAATAGTAGTGTAGTCATTTGTGCTTATTGTGCTTATTTCAGTGGCTTATTTAAAAAAGTGAATAGGTGGGCTTAATAAGGACTCATTAGTGAGCTTATTTCCAAAAGCCCACTTTTCAGTTTGGCTTATTGGTGATTTTAGCTTATTTTGAATTTGGCTTATTTAAGAAAAAGTTAGAGTTTACTACTTTTTGATGCAAATTGAGTTAAGTTAAGTTGTGTTTGGTTGAAAAAGCTTTTTGGAATCAGATTAAGCAACATATAAGCTTTCCAAAACATCTCTCCTTTTTAAATTTGAGCTTATTTTGAGTTTGTAGTGTCCAAAATACCAAAAACCGAAAATTTAAGCAACTTTCTGCAATCAGCAGCTAAATTGGCTTTTTGGAGCTTATAAAGTGCTTATTTTCGCAAGGTGTCTTTATTAAAGTTGCTTAAAAACATGTTGTGAACAACTTTCGTGTTTTGCGTTTTGGCTAAAAACGACTTTTTAAAATCAGCACTTTTCTTGGATTCCAAAGGTAGCAGTACTAACTCAAAGGTAGCAGTACTAACTCCAAGTTAGTACCGTTAGTTAAAACTGTTAGTACTGGTGGTTAGTACTGCTGAGTTTCTCCTGCTTAACATTAGATTAATCACTTGCTGAATTTGCTTATTTAGAGTTAGTCTAGCTTATTTGGTTTAGTCTTAAGCTTATTTTTGTCTTAGTTTAAAAGTTTTAAGTGTTTGTACTATTTCTAGCTTTTATGCTTGTTCTAGCTTATTTTCCTTGCTTATCTTTGAGTGCATTTGCCTATTAGGTTTAGTGCCCAATCATATCCAAATCTTTGTCATTCAATCATCAATCATCAATCCGTAATTCGATTTTTCATTCAAGCCTCGTTGGGACATAACGACCCGAGAAATCATACTTCCGGCTACATATATATTTTATTTTGGTGAACTTTTAACCATTCCTTGTGCAAAGGTAATTGGTTGAGTGTTTGCTTATATATTATATATATATATATATATTATTGACGAGTCAATTTTTGGCGCCGCTGCCGGGGAGGCTGAAAACGATTATCGTTACATTTGACAATTTGTGTTTGAATCTGTGAATATTTTCTTCTATAAAAATATAAAAAGTACAAAAATATTTTTCATTTTCTTTTATTAGTATAGTTATCATATAAAAAAAATTATAAAAACATTTTTCATAAGAAGAAATAAAATTCACAAATTGGTAAAAATACCAAAATATAATATTCTCAATTGAGGTATTATCATAATAACTTTCGTTTAATATTTACGTGAAACCGGGAAGTATTTCCGCTTGTATCAAGAATCGTAGCGGGGCAATCCGGGTTGCATAACGTTGTTTGTATTTTGGCAATAGCAACGTTATTTAATTTTTTGGCAATATTTAAAATTTCATAATTCTTCGGAGATTCCATTATTCGTATTCGTTACTTGCGTTTTATCGTGTTTATTATACATGAGTTTGGTCATGCAAGACATGGAAAATTAAATCAATTGGGATGCACTAGCAAAATAAAATGAAGAAAATTAGTTGGTCCCCCCTTCCCTTGTCTTGTTCGGCCCAAACAAACACCCTTATCACCTTGGTGAGCAAGTTTGAATTTAAAATCAATAAGACAAGCCTTGATCACATGATTTATAACTGAATTTGATTGGAGGATAAAATTGGTCCCCTCCCCCTTCTTGTCTCTTGTACACGACACACACACACACACATTTAGTGTGTGAAGTAAATTTGTATTATTTATATCTTGTTGCTTCCATTATCTCTTTAATAAACACCCTTTACACTAAAAATTAGTTTTCTTCTTCTTCTTGCTTCTTTTGTTTGAACCACCCAAGACAACACACACTTTCGTAATTTTTATCTTTGATAAAAATACACTTGAGATTCATTGAAGGGTATTGATCATTTGTATCATCCGGTATTAATTAAACAACATTGGGTTTGTTCTATTCTCATTCTACTTTTAACAAACCTTCTAAATCTTTGTAAGTCTTTAAATTTTAATAACTTGTACTTTCATAAATTCAAATGTTGCATACATGATAGTTGTACAACTATTTTTTGTGGAAAACAAGATTTTAAAAACTACATTAAACCTAAAAAAGGTGTATTATGGTTCGAAATATAAGTAAAGAAATATAAGGAAATCTTGTTTGTGATGTGGTAATTTTCATGTAAATAATTTTGTACTTTTGAGCTTATTTTGTTCGGCTTATTTTTGTGAGCTTATTTGATTATTTTGTGCTTATTAGGGCTTATATTATGGTTTCGGCCCAACTAGTAAAGAATGAGAAATATTTGTTTAGCTTATTTTATTTGAATTATATTTTTTATTGCTTATTTTATAGCTTATTTGGAAAGGACAAACGATAAACTTATTCGGCTTAATAAATAAGCTCGAATATACTTTATTAGGGCTCATAGCCGCGTCCCACATACAAGGCCAACACCATGAGCTTATTTTTGAGCTTATATGGTTCGGCTTATGATACTTGGCTTATTGTGAGCTTATTGATAGCTTATTTTTAGGTCACGCGTTTATTGCTTATTATTTTCATTATCGGATTAAATGCGATAGTAAAACTATTTTGGACATTAACGGCCAAGGCCCAACATAAATACAAAACACCTAGGCGTAAAGCTACAGTGTAGCTTATTGGATAAGTTTGTGAATAGCTTATTTAATAGTATACGATTTAGATGCGTTACGTTTAATTTATTTTTAAACGTTGAACGTTGCAAATAGTAATGGAATTGATGATGTATAATTTGTAAGTATGAAAAGTGGATTGAAAAGTGGTTTTAAATAAAGTCTACGGACTTGGTAAAAGTGTAAACACAAATAGGTCATTGCACGAAATTTTTATAAACTGCTTATACTAGTAAATACTAGAAAACGTACAAGAATAAAATGAGATACGAGAATTTAAATTAAGTGACGACAATATTATATATATTTTATATATATATATTTACTTATATTATATATTATATAATATATATTATTATATATATATTATATATTATATATTATATATATATAGTGGATTTTATTTGCAGAACCATTTTTTTGTACAGAACCTACAGAACTAGCCTTTTTACTCCTAATAATGCATGATGTACATCATATCAATGCAAGATGCATTTTTGTAAATATCCACTACTTATTTTAAAAAAAGAAATTAAATTAAGGGCAAATCAGGTATTTCCATAAAAATAAAATCAATTAAATATTACTATAAAATGATTTCATCTAAAAATAAAATCAGTTACAGTTATAAATCCAGTCTCTCTCTCATATGATATCTTTAGTTTTCTAGATCTATTTCTTCCTCACCCCAAAAACCTATCCGCACCCTCCTTATCACCACCATTACCCGTCACAAATCTGAGCAACCAACAATGAACCCATCAAATCTTGTTGCAAACCCATTTTATGCAACATAAATTAAACGAATCTGTTGCATTTTATAACTTATTAAAGGCTCGATTAAATCTTCTATTCAACGGTACCCTCAAATGTTGTAAGGTTTTTATTTAAGATTCGTTTTTTGCTTTTATATATAAAACGATTTAAAAAAAATTAGTTGCAATCTGAAAAATATGGTTAATTTAGTTTCGATCTAAAAAAATATGGTTTTTGATTTGATTTTATTTTTGATCCGCAAAAGATAACTTGGCTTTGGATTTGAAAAACAACTTGATTTGAGAAAGTATGGTTAAAGTTTCTTTTGAAAAATAATTTGATTTAGATAATATGAAAAACAAACGAATCTTAGAAAAAAAATGGGAGAAGTTGAAAACAAGTGTAAATGATGTTTAAGCGATGGGCTTCTCATCCAAAAGGGGTTCCTTTTAACATTTGTCGCAAATACAGAATACATATCATCGTATTGTAGCAGTCATAATTTGCAAAACGCAACTATGTGCATTTGTACATGTTTCTTTATGTCTTTATCCAACGATTTCCTTTTATGGCCATATGTTATAAAGACTATGTTGTCTATCTCAGATACGGAGCTATGTTGGAGAAATTTCAGAGACAAGATGATAATCTAATGGACAGGATCAAGGGTTGCATCGTGGATTCTGCACCCGTGGCAACTCCCGACCCACAGGTACATACTGTTTTTTTGTTAAGCACTCCCTTCGTTCCAGATTGAAAGTCCCATTATGACTTTTGCAAGAGCTAGTATGAACACTGTGATATTTAAAATCCTCTTTGGGCTGTTTAATAGGGTGGCTAATTTCTGAGGTCTACTCCAAAGCTTCAGTTTGCAACTAATTGTTGAATTAAAAAGGACTCGTATTTGTATTTTGTACTACATTGTGATGTTTTGGCAAAAAAAGACTTCATTAATCGACTTCAGGGCAGAAATCAGGCCCATTTAAGGTTTAAGGGACCATTTTTGTAACTTTTGAAACTTAGAGGGTTGATTTGAAACATTTTGGGGTTTTGTCTTTAGGTGGTTGACTTTTGTTGACCAAGGTATGACTTTTTGACTTTGGCTTCCGGTTCTTGCATACTCTTCCGTTTCCCGTGTCTGTGTTTGCCCGTTTTGACGGTTTTCTTGTGATTTTTGACATATCCGTACCTGCACACACAAAACACAAAAAACAAGTATATTTTTGCCATTTTAAGTCTGTTTTGGGTCATTTAGGGTCATTTTTGGTATTAACGGATATGTGTATTTTACACCTATCAGAGATTACTAATATTCTTCAAAACCCCTTTCACAGCAAAATACCAATAAAATGTTATTCGTCATTATTTTAACATTTGATTTTAAAACAAATACAATTTATTTAAATAAAACTGAAATTACGATACATTAAAAATAAAAACGACATTACGATAAAACAAAAATTACAATACGTTAAAGATAAAAACAACAGTACAAGAAAATAAAATTACAATACATAAAGAAACAACATTTGGTGTTGTGTTTGTTGTAGATGTCGTTGCCAAAGATGATCCACAATATTATATCAAAGGCTGGTATGCACATTTTTGTCCCATATTTCTTTTCGGTTCTTTTTGTGCACATCACATCGTTCGATCCACGTATGCTGCAAATTGGCTATGGGACTAACATACATATTGTGAACTCACTCGTTTCAAATTTTTGATCTTTTAGGATCATGTTATGCAATAATGATGCAACAATACATAATCCTATGTAATTTAGACACAAAATAAGAACACGTTGGTTGTGCAATAATCCCCCAACGACCCTGAAGGACACCAGAAGCCCATTTGATATCTTGAGCCCGTTTAAAGTTTAAATCAGGTGCGGTTCGGGCGATGGTATAACTTTTGACAAAAGCCGCCCAAGTAGGATAAATACCGTCAGGTAGGTAATATCCTCGTTTGTATGTATGACCATTCACCGTAAACGGGCAATCGGGAGCGACATTATCAAGAACTTCGTCAAACAAATTCGAATGATATAGAATATTAAGGTCATTATTGGCACCTGATAACCAAAAAAATGCATGCCAAATCCAGAAATCTTGCGAAGCAACCGCTTCAAGCATTAGTGTCGAATATTGGTGACCCCCGACCCCCCCGTTTGAATCGGGCTTTGTAAGCATTCGGACCATTCCTCCATTCCCAATGCATACAATTTATACTACCAAGCATACCCGGAAACCCATGATAGTTTTCGTGTTTTTCATATATCTCCGCAATATCATTGAGGGGGGGGGGGGTCCTTAAATACTTTTCCGAGTATAAATCTCAAATACATTTCATAAAGTTGTCTAAACTATCACGACTAAAACGTTCACCTATTTGTAAATACTCATCTAAAACATCGGGTGCATATTCGTACGCCAATTGGCGTATAACAGGCGTGCATTTCATAAGAGGATGAATACTCATTCCACCAACGGCATTTGGCCCATGTTTGAAAATTGTAAAATGGTCGGGAATAGACTCAATGTTATAGTTAACAATACCTTTGACTATTTTCAAGAATAGTTTTCGGCTCATTCGGAAGCGTCGTCTAAAATTTACTTCAGGGTATCTTAAATTGTCACCGAAATAGTCGTCCAAAAGTCGTTGTAATGCTCCTTCAAAGTCACGGGATATGTACGTCCGAGTATGTGAACAACTTCCTTCATCTTCTTCTTTAACAATTGATAAATATTGTTCGTTCAATCGTATAAATGATACAATTGTTGAGCCCTCATTTCATTGCTAAATGGATCCACGAAAGCGGATATCGTATGAAATATGAAATAGAGATGTGAAATGTATGTGAAAGTGTAGTTGTTTTTTGATTTGGGTTGATTATATGTAATGTGTTTGATAAAAGTGGGTATTAATAAGTAATAAAGGGGTTTTTTTTTAATGCCCATTATATCACGCTCCTCCAATATTCAAATTTTGAAAAGAAAAAAACGAAAAACGCATGCGATTGTACTGGCGAGGGTACCAATGGTGTGCCAATGGCGCCACGGGCGGTACCCTATGGCGGCGCCATTGGTACTCAATTTCACCGATAACGAGCCAACGACGCCCCTTACCGAGCTCTCTTATGTATTAGCTTCTAGTTGATAAGTTTAATAGACGTACGTTACGAAAACCCGCCATATGACATGAGAGTTTAACATAGGTTTAGTTTGGCAAGTTACATCTGAATCACATTGATAAGCGATTAAACCAGTAGTGGTTATATATTTGTTAACAGTCGCACAAATAAATTAGTGTCGAAAAAGACGGGGGTTTGAGAATAGTTGTATGCACCCAAATGCACCTTGTGATCGCAGCTGCAAGACTCTTGTCGTGCATGTGGGTTTACATTGTCCTTCACGGTCTTTTGTTACTAAGAAACTACAAGCTTGTCGCAAACCTTAATGGCACCATGCCATAGGCCATGTTGAGTAGATAACGGATAAGTTCATTAATTATTGAATAAGAGCTTCTAGCATAACTTGGAAAATCTGTAACTTTTGATCTAAAAATCCGTTGATAGTTGCACAACGTCTTTTGGAATTTTATCGTCCAGTTTCTTATCGTTTTACATAGCGATTAGCTATTATTTTTTCAGGTTTAATTTATAATATTTTTGATTACTTGTGGGATGTAGATCCGGATTTACTTGTGCATGGGTTGGTTCGAGCTCTAAAATTTCATTAAACTAGTCATAGAAAATTATATTGTTTCTTTTAGTATATGTTCTTGAAACAATTCTAACTAGTGTAATACCCGTGCATTGCACGGGTCACACGTAAAAAATGAATAAGTTTTTTACGACAACCTAATACTAAATCGGTAAACAACATACATTATCTACTAAAAGATATATAAAAAAGCATAATAATTTAACAAAGTAAGCATATAAGTCGAATTTAAAGTAAAACATGCATGATTGAAGTTCAAAGTAGCCATTCTAAGTCAATTACATTGATCAAAGTAAACACGAAGTTTAATAATGAAAACAAATATCTAAGGATGAATATAAAAGACTAAAAGTAATCAACTCAAGCATCATTAACATCAACCTCATCAACTTGAGGCTCACTAACCACATCCTCATCAACCGCTCCTCCAAAAACAAATATGTGTATATTTGGCTACATTACCTTTTTAGAGACTCTATTTGCGGACCCTAAGTACAATACTCGTACGTTGCTCGAGTTCTTGTTTTAAAAGGAAAAAAAGTATACTTGCCTACTCTTTTGGTTTCTATTTAATTGTTACACGAATAAAATAACACAAAACTTAAGAAAATTACAATATAAATTAATTTGAAATTTATATTGTAATTGACAAGATACATTTTTATATTTTAACTAAAAGATATGCAATTAAAATTTTATTTAGGATAAAAAATTAATTAATTATCTCTATAAGATTGCATACATTCAACATTGAGAATTTTAGGTTTTTTTCTTTTTAAGATTGTATACATTGTTTATGTTAAACATATTTTTTACACAAAAGCATCTTTCGTTATAAAAAGATTATGATTATATATCATGTCAGAATGTGTTGTACACAACACTCATTTTGTAACATATTATGGAATTAAATTATTTCAAAATTATTTGTTTATATAGGTTATGTTGATTTTGAAAAGTAGATATCTAATTTTCTATAAAAGATCTTTCTATAATTTACAAATGACCCTCTATAGATAAAATTGTGTTACGAAACACTCACTATTGTTATAGATTTATAAAAGAGTCGTAACATAATCACTAAACTTTATGAAATGCATGGCCTATCTACATTGTTTAGACCATTTCAAAATATAAAAAGGAGTTAACAAGATTTTTGTCCTGTTTTTTGTCGAATATAATGGTTTTAGACCAATAGTTTAAAATGTAACTTATCTTGTTCCATTTTTGTAAAACGTAACTCTTTGGTCCACCTTTTAGGTCCGTTTGTTGTTTGTCGGTGTATAACGGGTTTTAGTCCAAAAAAGGACCAGAAAGTGTTACGGTTGACAAAAAATGGACGCATATTTGTTACATTTTTAACTATTGGACTAAAATCGTTATAATCCGACAAACCACAAGACCAAAAAATGTAGTTAACCACCATTTTTGCAATTTACTCTAATACATATAAAGAGAAACACTTGTGAGTTTTAAAAAAAGTTTTTAAGTTTTAAACAAATGTGTTTTCTTTGTATATGTATTATAGATAAAGGCAATACATATATGTTCTAAAACACTCAAATTTTCTACTGATCAAGTGATTAACACATTTGCCTCTAGAGACCACGGTCAAGGGTTCGATTCCTTACCCATTGTAAGGCCGGAGGTTCGGTTTTACCTTTGGTAGAACCGGAAACAATCTCTCTACCTTTGGTAGGGGTAAAGCTGTTTACATCTCAACCTCCTCATACAACGTAAAAGACGATATTAAGACTCATAATCAATGAAAAACAATATTGAAAGTTACTTTACTTTTTGAAAGGCTAAAATACACTTACTTATAAAAAAATAAAACCTATTTAATATTAAATATTTAAACAATTAATTACAATTTAAACAACTAATTTTCTACATAGTAATAAAAGAATTGCACACACAAAAAACGCTCTATATATCATCGTCATCAACAAGTATATACTAAAGAGCTAACTATTATTTTTGTTTTAATTACTCAATTAAAAGATCAATATCAGTAAACATTTGATCACTAAGAGCGTTAGGTGTAGTAATGCCGGCAACGGCGTTGGTCGGCGTTACTACACCGTTGTCCGGTGTTGCCCAACGGCGTTGGCTGGCCAACGCGCGTTGGGGGTTTTAAAAAAAAAATCATTTTACCCCCCTGAAACAGTTTGTTTATATTTTACCTTTTCCCCCCAATTTTGAAAAGTTTCATTTTACCTCTCAACGGCTAGTTTTTTTTTAAAATTAAATTAATTTTTTTTTCAATTTACCCTCTAAAACGGCTGAATTTAAAAAAAAATCATTTTACCCCCTCACTCAACTCACTATATATACAACACATTACCAAATACAAATTCACATAACAAATTCACACTCTTACAAATACAAAATATAATCTTTTTTAGCAATAAAAAAATGTCCGAATTTCCCAACAACGGTTTTATGAATCTCCTCACCGGGTCGATGACGCCGGAACAGTTTCAACAATACCAACAAGAACAACAACAAGCTTTTTTCCGATGGCAACAATCACAAGTCCTAAACCGTGAATTCCAAGATCTGCAACACAACCCACCATCATTAAACTCAGAAACTTCTCAATCACTCACTCAACCTCAACAAGTTCATTCGCCAAAAAAAGGCGGTCGCAAGAAAAAAATGTCAAAAAGGGGAAAAAATGTTGAAGACGAGCCCCAAGAGCCGGTAGCAGTGGGCCGTTGGCTACCGGTCGAAGAAGAATTGCTTGCAACATGTTACGTGGCCGTTTCGGAAGATAATAATGTCGGAAGGTCACAAAAGCATGAAACGTTTTGGTATCGGGTTTTGAACGAGTTCAATTCGAAAAAATTTCAAAAACGTACAAAGGATATGTTGACTAGCAAATGGCATACGTTGAATGCCAATTGCCAAAAGTTCAACGCCGCGTACAAACGGGCCAAACGTTTGGGGAAAAGTGGCGAAAACGATGTGGATTATTTGAAACGGGCTCAAAGTATTTACCGTGACGAGCATAAAGGGGTCGCGTTTTCTCAAGAAGATGCTTGGGCCGTTTTGAGATTCCACCCGAAATGGGACGCACCCGAACAAGTTGACTTAACCGGAGACGTCCCCGGGGCTACCCAAGAGGATCTATTCGGTCACGATGCACGACCACGTCCGGCCGGCAAACCACGGCCCGCCAAGAAAACCAAATCCGACGCCACGGCGAGCACCGGTGGAAGTAGCGCGTCAACCCAATTCGGGGAGTTAATGGAGCAGGAGCTTCGTCTGAAACGGGAAGCCGCCGAAAGGGCTTTCGAAGCTCAAGCCGAAAAAGACCGCACACTAATGCGGTTGGAGGAGTTGAGGTTTCTAGCTACTAGCACCAAGGATTTGGACGACGACGACGCCTATTGGATCAAGAAGCAAAAACAATTAATCAAAAACAAAATGAGAAATGATTTGGGTGACGAGGACGACGAAGACGAGTAGGGGTCATTTTAATTTTTTTTCGTCATGTTTTTTATTTCGTAATGTTTTTTTATTTCGTAATGTTTTTTTTTATTTCGTAATGTTTTTTTTTTATTTCGTAATGTGTTTTTTTTAATGTAATTTGTATGTTTAATTATGAATGAAATGGTTAGTTTGTTAAAAGAATGAAATAATTGTTTAGGGGGTTTTATGAAAATAAAGAGGTGAGTGGTGTTATTTGGTGTTATGATAAAGGGAGTGGTGTTGGTGTTGGTGTTATGCTGATGTGACGCTGACGTGACGGCAAAAATATGATGTTATGGTGTTACTACACCTAGGGCTAATAAACATTCCATCAAAGTCACGTCTTTTTTAAGTTCTAACACGTAGTACTTTTGTATTGGAAGATAAGGGTGGAAGGTACAAAGTCTCCCTCTCGGCTTTGAATATACAAACTTTACTTTGACTATCTTGACTTGCTATTAATTTTAATTTTAAACTAATTATTGTTGCATTTGATTTTTTAAAGGAGTTGGTAGGAGTGTACGGGCTGTAAATTTTTTTGAATGCATTTAGACTAATGACTCAATCCTTATATTATGTAGAGTTTGACTTGGTTCGATTGTGTGTGATGATGCACTATAGTACGTTAGTTCGATATTAAAAATAGCATGTAGGATTTATTTTTTGTTTATGCAAACTATTTATGCCATGCAAGGCCGGATTTGAGCATGTGCGGGATGGGCGACCGCACAAGACCTCCATTTTTAGGGGCCTCTGATGTCACAAACTTCAATATTGATTTTTGGTGGGGACATCTCTTTAGAAAATGCTTTAGGCTAGAAAATATAAGATTTTTACGATAGAAGAAAAGAAAATCTCTATTTGCGTTTAATGGAGGAAACTAGATCTTAGTTTTGGGTTTTGAGTTTTGGGTTCTGGTGAGGAAGACGGCTAAAAGTTGTAATATATATTTATTTGTCTTTTAGTACAATTTTATTATTTGCTAAAAAAAATACAATTTTATTTAGGGTTAATTGCTTAAAAATGTATTATACTTGTCACTTTTTATCATTGTATGTAGACAACTATTTTTTTTGCCATTGTATAGTTCAACTTTTAAATTCGTGCTATTGTGTGTATTTTGTGACCATTTTACCCTCACTTTTTTTAAATTTTGAAGGGTAAAATGGTCATTTTACATGCAGAAATAGTCGCAGATTACACACAATAGCACGAATTCAAAAGTTGAGCGACACAATGGCAAAAAAAATAGTTGTCTATATACAATGACAAAAAAAAACAAGTATAATCATTTTTTAGGCAATTAAACCCTTTTATTAAGTCAAATTCAACCCGTATCTTTTACAATGTTTTAACTTCAACTTTGTGTGTATTTTTAACATCAAAGTATGAAAACTTAAATGTCTCACAATAAAAATATATTTGTAGGAGCGACAACATGACTTAAACAAAATGCTTTTTGCAAATAACCTATGATAGTTACACATAAAAAATGTATATGATTAGCAATGGCTATTTAATTAGATATTAAAAGTTATATGCAAAGACAGAAACGCTTGATCGATTATTTTTGAAACAGTTCAACTTCCGTTAGCCGAGGGGCCTATTTTCGTTTAGGCACATGGCTTCAAAATTTACGAGACGACCCTGTATGCCTCGGCAGTTTCTACTTATGATGTTCAGTTTAGTGAATAAACTATGTTATGTAAACAAAAAGAAATATAATAAACTAGTGACATAGCAATTCTAATGAATAGTTATTTGTGCCAGAAAATTACAAAGTTTTGAACTTTCAATTATAGTAAATAAACTAATTATGCACTTGAATTTCATATACGCTTAATGCAAAGTTGTTGTATGTGAACAAGTAATTGATGTATTTATGAGTTTGTCTATATCGTAAAATTCGACTTATAGAAAGATAGTATTATGTTAATCATATCCATACCTATATTAAATTAACTATTTAAGTACACCAAGAAAGATTCAATACAGTGTTATCATGAGAGCTGGATCGTGTACTATTAATAGTGTATCGTGATTTGATTATCGGGACTTAGGCTTTATTTCGATGTTGTCAAGTTCTCTTTTATAATGGTTTGAACTAGTTAGTTGTTTGTGATCATACTTTAAAAGTTTGTATTAGACATGACACAAAACAAAAACAAAAAGTTATGATTGTGTTTTGAATTAATTGTCTTGTTAAGAATGTTTATTGAAGGCGGAGTCAGAATTTTTAGTTAAGAGATGTCCGTCATATGTAACACAAAAAGTCAAAAGTGATAAATATCACTTCAAAAATTAATCTATAATGTCGTCTTTTGTTGTTTAAGTTATTTATTTGAGAATTTTATAGACATGTGTACAGAATAAGAAGGTTGAATGTAAAAAGTAATAGAAAAACAACATGTAATAAATAACTAATGAGTAAAGTGAGTTGATTAGAGGTAACTTAACACCTAAGTCACTTACTAGGTTCCGCATTTAGATTTAGCATCTGCATTCTTAATTTGAATTTTTGTCCTGATGAATTTAAATTTGGGTAGTTGAGTTGTGGTCCTTCAAACTACATGTGTCGTTTCAAAAACAATATGATGACAATTCAATAAATGAAAACCATAAATAAGATGACCAAAATAAACATTTTCCAAAGTGATGAAAAGAGAAGCTTCTCCTTTTGTTTTTATCATCCTTTTCGATTTGTGCGTGCGAGAAGACTTAATAAGATTTCATCAAATTTTGGATATACATGGAATCAAGTATCAATTGTCAAATATTGACTATAAGATGTTACTGATTGATACATATAAAACTGATTATAATGGTATGGTAATTCAACTAGTAAAGTTTAATGTAAAAATATAGGAGGATTGAAGTCTTGTTGTGGAGTACTTTTTTACTTTCATATTTTTTTTACAAAAAGATTATATATACATATATAATTAAAAGATCTTCAACACTGTTGAAGGGTGATACAATATTACAATGATGTGTCAATTGACTTTGAGAATCTAAGGCTAAACACATGAAAAAGATTAAGAAAATTCTAATTGCAAATGCTTTATGGCTATTGGAGTGGTTATTAAATAACTCGAAAGAAAGACAAAATCAATCGGTGAGTACTATGCCGAGCTAGGCAACTCACGTGTGACTTGCAACCAAAGAGGTAAGCCACTCACCTAGGTGAGTTAAAAGAAAGTGGGCCCATATTTTTTTATATTTAATGTATTTTATTTGATTGTGAGTGTGTGTGAGTATTTAGTGGTGTATTATTTTATATAAAGTGAGTTTTAGTTGAAAGATGAGTTGTTATTAAAGGTGAAATGTGAGTTTTAAAGTTGGAGAGAGAAAGCTGATGTGGCACTGACGTGTCAGTTGAGTTTGGGTTCACCATTCCATCCAGCCTAAGGACACTATGATGACCAAAAGCTTTGAAAACAAAACCCCATTGACTCTTCTCTTGGGCCTGAACCTTGCAAGTGAACCGTCTTGAAGAATAGAATGATACTATATTTTGTAGCTAATTAAGCTTCTTGTCTTCGGTTGCCACTTGCTTCGTAAAATGATATGATGATGCGGAGACCATATGAATTATACCTATATATTAAAGAGCAAGATTGTTATCCCAAGGCATTCATTAAATGCTCTTTAATATTAAAGGTTGTTGCATGTTATTAACTTATTATTGACGAGTATTTCCATTAGTGACAAAGGATTATTTTTTTTGCTAAGATGATAACACCGGTTAACTTCCTTTCTTTACGTGCCAATGCCAGTTCAGAAATATTTAAAGCGAAATTTTCCACATGGTACCTCATAACTACATTGAGATGAATATAAACAACGTTACTTTAGTATTTATTAATAATTAGGAAGTGATTTGTACTTATTATTTTTTTACATACAGCTCATTTAAATACACTCAGAGATGCACAATTGATGTTACACAGTAGTTATCTCACGCTCTTTTATAAGTTGTTTCAATAACAAAAACTAACTAGAGCTAACAAAAATTTGTAACAGTGTAAAATCTAATAAAATAATGTTTCACATTTTGACTTTTTTTTATACCACTGGTATCATAAATTATAAATATATATAAAAGAGCAGAAAGCTACGAACAGTAACTTAGAATAAAATATTTTTTTATGCACGCATCTCGAGAAAAAAAGTTTATATATTTTTAAAACGCACCCAAACTTTAACTTATTTACGACTTTTTTATATAACAAACTTTATTCGTCAAATACTGAGCGCATATCTACCGATTCATTCGGAAAAAAATGTCATTGAAAAGATCGTCGAATTGCGAACAAAACGAGCCCAATATTGCACCGCCTTTGACATGCGTATGATTTTATAAAAAAATTTAAAGTTTAATATATATATTTAAAAAACCGAATTTTCAAAACGCACCCTGAACTTTAACCTATTTACATTTTTCTTTTATATTTTTTTAAACTCAATTTCCAAAACGCACCCTCAACTTTCACCTACTTACGACTTTTCAATAAAATAAACTTTATTCGAATTACGGAGCGCATATCTATTGATTCATTCGGAAAAAAATTCTTTGAAAAGATCGTCGAATTGCGAACAAAAAGAGCAGAATATTTCAATGGTTCTGACATGCGTACAATTTTATAAAAAATGTTGAAGTTTAATGTATAGTTTAAAATGTTTACGGAAATAGTCTTTAGGGTTATCGGTTCGTTGCACGATGAGTCCCAATCGCTGAAAAATAGTACTTGGCGTTATCGGTCCGTTACAAAAATAGTCTCACGCACTCCGTAGCGGTGCGCGGGTGACAAACCTCGTTCAAAATATAAACACATAAAACCTTTTTTACTATTAAATCAAATTTAAGAAAATTATTAATCAAGAAAATGAAAACGGTAACATGGGGGCAAGTACTATAGCAGAGACCCGTTTGTAATTGTAGTTGAATCTCAACCCTTAGATTCAATTTTAAATCTTGACCTTCATTTCCCAATAAATACCCAACACAACAACACATAAACCTTAAAACACAACACTAACTTATCTCTTTCATTTCGAATAGCAAAAAATGTCTTTATTTTGAAGGTTTGGTTTCACTTTTGATCTTTGGTCGATTTGAAATGATTAAAATACCCCTCTGCAATTTGGCAAAACCATAAGGACCATTTTTGCAAAAATAAATAAAAAATTAAAAATAAAAAAAAATCTTAATATTTTTTTATTTCGATTTCAGTTTACGAGCAATAATTAAAAAAATTTATTTCGGTTTCAGTTTACGAGCAATAATTTTTTTTTTAATTTCGGTTTCAGTTTACGAACAATAATAAAAATAATTTTAAATTTTAAATTTTTATTTATTTCGGTTTCAGTTTACGAACAATAATAAAAAGAATTAAAAAAAGTTTATTTTTTTATTTCGGTTTCAGTTTACGAGCAATAATAAAAAAAATTAATTTTAAAAATTTTAAAAATTTATTTTTATTATTGCTCGTAAACTGAAACCGAAATAAAAAAAAATATATTTTATTTTTACTTTTATTTTTAGTAATTGCTCTAAACAGAAAACCACATAAAAAAAATTTAAAATTTTGTTTAAATATATTTTTTATTATTGCTTGTAAACTGAAACCGAAATAAAAAAAATTTAATAATTTTAAATTATTTTTATTGCTTGTAAACTAAAACCGAAATAAAAAAATTTTAAATTTTTTTTATTATTGCTTGTAAACTGAAACCGAAATAAAAACAATTTAAAATTTTTAAATTTATTTTATTATTGCTCGTAAACTGAAACCGAAATAAAAAAAATTTAAAATTTTTTAATTTTTTTTTATTATTGCTCGTATACTAAAACCGAAATTAAAAAAAATTTCTTACAGATTTTTTAAAATTTTTTATTTTTTTTATCATTGCAAAAAAGTGGTCCTTGTTGGGTTTGGCCAAATTGCCGAGTAGTATTTTTAGTCATGTTCAAGTCGACTAAGATCCAAAGTGGACAAACCTTGAAAATAGACGTTTTTTGCAATTTTTGAAATTTGAAACGGATCAAAATCTCTATTTGGCCTAACCACAAGGACCATTTTTGCAATTTACTCTAATTTAATTAAACAGAAGAGAAAAGTTCGTTTGCATACTAGTTTCTCCTCACATACCAATGGACAAATTCCCACATTCCATTTGGGTTTGATCTAATGGTGAAGATTAATCTAAAGATTTAAACTTAATAAACCTAATATTCCCCCCCCTGCCACTATAGTTATTGTAAAGTCTTTTTTTTAATTTCTCTTATTTTCCGTCATTTATTTCCACACACTAAATGGTGTGGTTTCCTCCTTAGTTTCTCTCGTCTTTCCCTTTCCCAAATTATTAAACCCAAACCATTATTTTGATCATTCAACCACCACCACCAACCGTAAACGCAACACATCCTCCTCCCCAGTAACACCAAGGTGTTTATCATCTTCTTCTTCACACTCGTTCGAAAACAAAAACAAATTTAAGTGTCAAATTGAGAATAATAATACGAACGATACTGATGCTACGATTGAAGATCCGGTTCAGATGACGTCATCTGGATATGCTGCTAAGTTGGCTAGGAAGAAGGCTACTATGTCGCTGCCTAGTAATAATAAGCATGGAAGGTGTTCGTCAAAACGCCTAAGAGAGGGATGCACAAGTTGAGAATCATTCACATGTTCCCGCTTGTCTTGGGATTGTGTTTGTTAATTCTAGAGGTGGTGGGCAGCTCGGTGGAGAGCTTTTAGTTAGCCACCATACGCTTTTTAACAAAAATCAGGTTTGCTATTTTTAGGAAATTTAAGTGAGTAAGTATGACAATGAGCTTAGTTCTGATTTGATATGATTTTGAATGGTTGGTGTGTTTAGGTATTTGATTCGAGTGAAAAGGCTCCTGATAAGGTGCTGGCACAGTTTATATCAATTCGATTATTAGAAAAGCTAAACCATGACGGGGATTCCATTTGGATTTTCGGAAATTCAAAAGAAGATGAAATTATCGATTTTTTCCATTTTCGAGTTTTCATCTGCGAACAAGTCATTGGACAGGTAAATTTCAAGTCTCATTTTAACCTTCTGCATAAAAGTTTCTACATTTGGCTTTCCCGTTCGTTGATAATGATTGTTTATGTTAGGGAAGATTACATCATCGATTGTTTTGGGTGGGAGACCATTACAATTTATACCTTTGAACATGTATATGCAGATCTAGATCCCGAATACATAGGTATTGAGTCTTATATGAAGAAATTAAATTCTGAACTAAACATAGAAAATACAGGAGAGGTACGCACTAAAGCGATACTAGGTATGGGAGAGATCGGTAAGACGACTATTGCACCAGTTTTGTTTAGAAGAATTTCGTATAAATTTATGGGTAGTAGCTTTGTTAAGGATGTAAGAGAAAATAGTTTTACTCCAAAAGACATAGGTGCCTTGCAAGAAAAGATTATAAGAGATATTCTAGGGGAGCACGACATATCCATAATTCATGATCCTGATAATGGAGCAGACATGATACAAGAAAAATTACGCAATAAGAAGGTTCTTATTGTTCTTGATGACGTGGATGATTTTAAGCAGTTAGAGTTCCTAGCTGAATCGAATGAGTGGTGTGGTTCAGGAAGTAGAATCCTAATAACTACTAGAAACGAGCAATTGCTATCAGATGCAAACAGTAAATATAAACCTCCCCTTCTAACCAAAGACCAAGCTCTTGAGCAATTCAGTAGGCATACTTTTCAGGAAAATAGCCATCCTGAAGGGTACATAGACGTTTCAAATTGTGTCATACGCTATACGGGCCATCTTCCTCTGGCGGTGAAAGTTTTAGGCTCTTTCTTTCATGGAAGACAAGCAAGTGTGTCGGAGAGTGCATTAGATAGGCTAGCGAAAATACCTATCGATAAAGGGATTTTTGACACACTGAAGTTAAGTTTTGATAATCTAAATGGTTTCGAGTAAAAAATGTTCCTCGACATTGCATGTTTTTATAAAGGCGAAATAGTAGAAGATGTGACTAGAGTACTTGATAGCTTTGGTTTTCACGCTGTGATTGGGATGAGTGTTCTTATTGAAAAATCTCTTATTACTGTTTCAGAGGAAAGGATAGATGCATGATCTTATCCAAGAAATAGGTCGTTAAATAGTTGGTGAAAGCTTCCCGAATAGTAGGCTTTAGAAACTTGAACAAATCCATGATTTCCCAAAGAAAAATAAAGTAATAAACCTTTACTTTTTTAAGGAGATCAAGTGTCGTATACTATATTTTAAATGAGAACATTTTCGATGTAAGTTTTGTTTTTTTGTTTCAGGAACGCAAAATTATTGAAGCCATAAGTGTGCAATGCCAAGTCCCGAAGCAGGGTGTAAGTGTTGATGTTTTTAAAAGTATGAAGAGTCTTCGGCTACTTAATGTTTACTGTGAATTCACTTCCAGTGAACCTACCTTACTCCCTCATGAGTTACATTGGATTTGTTGGGAAGGTTTCCCATTTTCTTCTCTCCCAGTAGCATCAAATATGCATAAGCTTGTTGGGCTGGAAATAAAGTGGGGCAAAATTAAACATTTATAGATGGGACATAAGGTATTATTCAACTAAATGAAAAGCATAGTGTGGAGTCATTATTCTCCATGCCTATACATTTATATAGATTGATCAATAATCTAATTTTATTTTTGGTATTGAACATCGTTAATCTTGATTATAATCTATTCAATTTCTGGTTTTGTTATCAGAATATGGTGAACTTGAAATTCCTTAACCTTTTCAATTCAAAGTGCTTGACAAGGCTTTCAGATGTCTCAGGGGCCCCCAAATGTCGAGAGATTAATGTTATCACGATGTGAGAATTTGGTAGAGGTACATGAGTCTCTTGGATGTCTCAAAAGGCTTATGTACTTGGACTTGAGTTTTTAAACAACTAGACATATCCAAGTGTCAAAAACTTAAGCTTCTACGACAAATCAAACTTATTTCTATAAGCTAGCTTATTTTCAAGACTTGGAATAAATCTTTATGATGATTTATTATTGTCTTTGGAATTTTAAAGATGTAATGACATGTTTTTCATTTCACACTTTCATTTTTTTAGATAATTAATTATTTTATAATTTGCTTTCTTGTTATACATTGCTATTTTAAAATCACAGTTATTTATCACTTGTGATATTACACTCTAAAGAGTATCAAGTATTAGCCACATGCAAATTAATTAATATATAAAAAAATACTAGAAAACACGTAGGTGATAATATGTAAAAAAATATTTTATTGAAAAGTATAAAAATATTAAAAAACACATAGGTGATAATATATAAAAAATATACAAAGCAATGAAATATCACATGTGATATTAACAGGTTAAAAAGTATACTTGTTTGTTTATGAAATATCACTATCACAGGTGATATTAGACATTAACTATGTTTATGAAATATCACAAGTGATATTAGACATGTCATATAAATTAATGTAATACTTGTTTGGTTTTTAAAATACGTCGAGTTCTTATTTTCATTGTTTTGCTTTCTTTTTATTCATATTTTGTATTTGTTAGTGAAACTTGTTTATCACTTGGGATATAATATTGTATCAAAGTTGAAAAGTATTTAAATGGTTTGTCTTGGTTACTTTAGAGTAATATCTCAGGTAATATAGCCGCACATGAATGATGTCTACTTTTGCTCATTTTATTGCTTTATCACCTATGATATGATTCATATGTAAATACCAGAACTAGTATTACATTCTATTGTTTTATCACATGTGATATTACTCATATTAGAATACTAGAATTAGTGTCACATTATATTTCTTTATCACATGAGATATTACTCTTAAGTGACTAAGAACGACAATTTAAATACTCTTCATCTTCTTTATAGTGTTATATCACAAGAGATCAATAAGTGTCACTTACAAATTCCAAAATGAATAAAAAGGAAGCAAACTATGAAAATAGAAACTTGACGTAGTCTTAAAATCAAACAAGTGTTTGCATTGTTTTTGATCAAAATAAGAATTCGCCTAAAGATACTTAACCCTTTTTATCATGCCAACACTATAATATCACAAGTGATAGATAACATTGGTTACATTTAAGAATTTCAAAATTAATTACAATTAGTGTCACATTATATAGCTTTATCACATGAGATTTTATTTTTATTTATTTATCACCGGTATTATTACAATGTCAGGGGTTATAATTGTTAAGCCATGGGTGAATCTTAGTTGATAAAGATTATACTTATCATCAGTGATAATACAATCTCAGGGGTAATCAATGTTAAGTCATGGGTGAATCTTAGTTGACAAAGGTTATATTTATCACCGACAATATTACAATATCAGGGGTAATCAGTGTTAAGTCACATATGAATCTTAGTTAATAAGGTTCTGAAGGCGGATTTGGCATGTTTAAAGACTAATATTGTTTTCAAATAGTCTTAGAATATCACATATGGTAAATAAAAGTTATGTATATATCACGTGTGATATTATACCTAGTGGTTAGAGGTTTAGGGTTTTTGGTATAGAGTTTAGTGGTTAGGGGTTTAGTGTTTTTGGTATAGGTTTCAAGTTTATGTATATATCACTTGTGATATTATACCTAGTGGTTAGGGGTTTATGGTTTTTGGTATAGAGTTTAAAGTTTATGTATATATCATTTTTAATATTATACCTAGTGGTTAGGAGTTTAGGGTTTTTGATATAGGGTTTAGTGGTTAGGGCTTTAGGGTTTTTGGTATAGATCTTAAAGATTATGTATATATCACTTGTGATATTATACATAGTGGTTAGGGGTTTAGGGTTTTTGGTATAGGGTTTAATGGTTAGTGGTTTAGGGTTTTTGGTACAGAGTTTAGTGGTTAGGGAGGGGGTTTAAGGTTTTTGGTATAAGGTATAGTGGTTTGGGGTTTAGGTATTTGGTATAGGGTTTTTATTAGCGGTGGCTATGTGTATCAGGGTTTTTGTAATAAATGGTATAGAGGTTAGTGTGGTTTGCAATTGTGGTATTGTGTTTAGAGTGTAAGAGGTTATATGGATTGTTTTGTAAATTAGTATTATAGTTTATTGTTATATATCCCGTTGTAGATAGTATACCTAGTGGTATTAGGGGTTTAGGGGTTTTTTGGTATGGAATTTAGTGTTAGAGCGTTTAGGGTTTATTGGGTAAAGAATATAAAGTAAAATATGTAAACACTTAGATAAATAATACCTAGTAGTTAGTAGGTTATAGAGATTTTAATTGGTATATGGTTTAGATGATCAGAGGATAGGGGTTTTTGGTATAGTTTTATCGATTTAATGGTAAATATAACATGAGAAATTATACCAATTGGTTCGGAATTTTAGGTTATTATGGAATAGGGATATTAGTGGTTTAGGGATTAGGGATTTAGGTATAAGATTATTAAAGTTTAATTTATATCACAGAGTTGTGATATTAAAACCTAGCGGTAAGAGGAATAAGAGTAATATGTGTTTTAAGCTAGATTGGGGATAATGATTTTTATTTATATGTATTACAGTTAATGTACATTATCTCTTAGAGAAAAATATACCTTATTGGTTTTTGGTATAGGGAATAGGGTTTTTGGTATAGGTTTAGTGGATTAGGGGGTGTTAGGGATTATAGGTATAGAGTTTAAAAAGTGTTATGTATATTTCACTTGTGATATTAATACCTGTTATTTTTATAACCAGGCGGATGTGATATTATACCTAGAGGGTTAATGTACATATCTCTTGTGATATTATACCTAGTGGTTTTTGGTATAGGGTTTAGGGTTTTGGTATAGGGTTTAGTGGTTAGGGGGTTTAGGGTTTTTGGTATAGAGTTTAAAGTTTATGTATATGTCACTTGTGATATTATACCTAGTTTTTTTAACGGCGGATGTGATATTATACCTAGTGGTTAAGGGTTTAAGGTTTTTGGTATAGGTTTAGTGGTTAGGGGTTTAGTGTTTTGGGTATAGGGTTTAGTGGTTAGGTGTTTAAGGTTTTCGGAATAGTGTTTAGTGGTTAGGAGGTTTAGAGTTTTTGGTATAAGGTTTAACGTTAGAGGTTTAGGGTTTTTGGTATAGGGTTTAAAGTTTAGTGATATATCACTTGTGATATTATATATCACTGGTGATATAACACTGTAAGGAAGATGGAGAATATTTGTAAGTGACACTTATTTATGCTCAATAGTTTTGAATAATTTTGTATGATGATTTTTTTATTCATACCGTTCTTGTATCTGGCATCACTTGTGATATTCTGTTATAAGTGATGCAACAGTTGGGTTTTATTCGTTGTTTATATTACTTGATGATTTTGTTATTTTTTGGTATAACAATATAACGTGACTAATTTTGATATTCTATATATGAGTAATATCACAGATGATAAACCAATGGAATGTAACATTAATTATGGTATTCTACAAATGAGTAATATCACAAAGGATAAAGTAATAAAGTGAGCAAAAGTAGACATAATTCATGTGTGGTTATATATATTTTAACAACTCAAAAGCATTTAATTCTGCATCATTGTCTACAACACTTAACACACACTTTTTCCAATTACTTTCATAATCGCTTATTTCATATCAGGCATGATTGACGGATAATGACAGTTATTCAACAATACTAAAGGAAGTTGAAAGTATAGAGGCCATAACTCCCTTTACTAGCATATCCTCTTTCTGTACAAGTTACTAAGGCTTTTATAATACGTAGTAATAGATAGACAAATCATCCAATCAAAAGAAACATTTTGCTAAGCTAAAGCATTAAGGATATTGACTGATAATTATTATATTTCTTCAGGTCATAGAAATGATAAACAATCAATCAAAGTACTACGTACACAATGCTAGATTTAAGAGAAACCATTTATATTTGTTGATTAAAAGACAACCATAAAAACAGATGTCTAAAAAGATTTGTAAGCCTATGCCGAGGGAAATGATGCTGGAAAACTTGAAACTTAATCCTATCATCGTTTCTTCATGATTCCCTGAAACAAACCTCCTACCCCAGTCCCAACGGCTTCTGTAAAATATTTCACCTGTAAAGGTTACCCATAAAAAGAGTTAGAATCCAAATGTATATAATCAAGATCGTGTATTCACATAGTTTACCAACTAGACAACCTCTTGAAAAGTCAATCAAATGCGTCTCTGACTTTGTCATTTAAGAACATCCATGTATCATTAAAATCTAAAAAAAACAACACCACCCATCATCAATCACTATTGTTACTCTATATAAGGAATAGTAGTTAAAGCCCTACAGAAATCACAGGGAGATTAACAAAAAAAATCAAAAATATGGCATATCCCGCATCAGTATGCTTCTTTTCATATTTCTTTTAAGGGTGATGACTCAAGTTTTCCCATTTAAAGGTGGTTTAAATTATAGATAAGTACCCATATAGCCAAATGAAATTTATAAACCCACACGATGAAGTATCTAAATCATTTATAAGTTAAATGACCGAGTTAGATGTGTTTATGTTAACCCACACAACAAAGAGTGCCAGGCGCATAACATTTGTTTCTGTTCCCACGACTTGTTTTGGTTTGTGGGTCATCACTTGGTTCAGTTGGTTAAGATTCGCCAAGCAGAGTTAGATGGCGAGTTAGATGGATGGACACTTGAGGATTTGAGCAAGGTGCATAGAAACCTACCACGCACATTTCACACAAACGAATTAGTACCCACTAACCGCAATGCATCCAATTCTACAAACATTCGACCATATCCATTATTCAAACAAAAATTGTCCCACACTCCCACATATTGATTTGTTATTCTAAAATCAGATTCTTTTGTTATGCATAAGGGATACAATTTTTTTCATATAAAGATTTCTAGAAACTGAATCCTAAGTAGTGTCTAAGTAACTCCCTCAAAGCTAAAAGCAACGGCCTACTCGAGTATCTAAAACCCATTATGGAAGGATACTAGTAGGCCACAACTTCAAGCTTATATCATCGATTATGTCAATATACACTACAACTTATACTCTCATAAAAATATATTAGATATAGACCATATATATAGGCAGTCACTCATTATCAACAATAGCAAAATCACAAGCGATGTAAAAACAGAAAGTATACAATAGAGGTCATGATATAACACAAAGACATAGAAGAAACCTCTAAAGTCTAAACATTGGTCAAGAAACATCCTACTCCTTGGGAAGTCACCACTTCGGTAGTATCCAACAACGATAGGTTAAATTTTCTTTTCTCCCCCTATTTTGAAATGGTTCTGTGTTCACTGTACAATAAAATGAACGCGTAAAGACAGACAAAAGAAGAAAAAATTGAAGCTGCACACATAATTTCAGTTAGATTTCTAGGATCGGCATCCACTAGGGAATGCTCAAACTTCTTACATCTCCACCAACCACTTAACAGAGAATGGAGTGTCTATTTAGGAGAAAATGTAAGATTCATAAAGTCAATAAATTCTAATCTCATGGTTTCAGAAGGAAAAGTATAGTCACACTTTTGAAAGTAGCGACTAAATAAAAGATGTACAATCAACAAGGATCGGGTGCAATTTAACAATTTGAATTTAATATTATTTTTAAAGGTAAAAACATTCTGTGAAGAATTTATAAGCGAAAGTTTCCAATCTCCACATTGCCAGCTCAAACAAAAATAACAATGAAGCATACAGTGAAATAATATAAAACATTACCATATATACTAGATATATATTTACCTTGAAGCATAGCTATTCCATCATCCATGTTGCACATCCTCTGGTTTCGTAGAATGAACCAATGCCCAAGATAAACGCATGATGCCCTCACCCAAGATAAACGCATGATGCCCTCACTCTTTGCTTCATCAGAATCATTAGCAACCTCAGTAACTTCTTTCTTAAAGTTCCGTTAAATATTAGGAATCAATAAGCAAAGTACTTCTTGAGAAAGTAAAGCAATATAATAATGTGGTACATCAATAAACATTGAGTTAATAGTGATGCTGGAAAGCAAAATCAAAAGCTATTATGCATCAAAATTACATTTAGAGAACAAATCCACTTAAAAGTATCATTTTGTAAGAAGATTACCACATCAATATCATACATTTATTTCGAACCGTAAAAAATATATCAATAGTTACAACATTCATACTAAAGTTAGATCTGAAAGATATAAATGTTGAGTCAAAAAACTTAAAGTATTAAACACATAAAAATAGGTTGTGATTTTTATTACCAACAGTATGAAATAACATCAATAACACATCAAAAGCGAAAATCATCAAAGCATATCACTAGTGATAAACTACATTACAATCTCTTAATCATACAAATACACAACAAAATGCAAACTCTAATGTCTCGTATAACTCAATAATGCATCAATACTGCTAAATAACAAATAAGCTACATAAATAAGCACAAAATCATCACAATATCTCAATAATGCATCAATAAACACTAAAATCAACAAATAATCACGAATCTTCATAAATATCGTGTAATACACAGTTATAAGCTAGAAATAAGCACAAAATTATCAAAGTATCAAATAAATAAGCATAAAAAAATACAAAAATCTATATAAAACTTTATTATAGCAACTGTACCTTCTTCCATAGTTTGTTCCGGTTGTTTTTGCGGCGTTTTTTCTCCCAAATCAGATGCTTCGATTTATCAATTTCTATGTGTTTTTGTTGATTTTTAAGTTTTACTTTTTGGGGTTTGAGAGCCAAAATTTGGGGGTTTTGATTTGAAGAGAGATAAAAGAATTTAAGTTACGAGAAAGGTAGGTGATAATTTTTCAATATTTACGTTTTTAGTCTCTCTGTCATGTTTCAAAATTATGCAAGAATAGCCCCTCCGTGTTTTTTTCCTTTGATCTGGTCGTACATAATCAATGGTTGAGAAGTGTCCTTTAGTATGTGGGAGAAAAGTGGTATGTAAAATAACTCGGCTCTTAAGAGAAATACTAATTGACAGATTCAAGTTTAGATAGGCATCTCCGAAATAATGGTTTTTATGTCAACGATGATGTTAATGGTTCCATAAACAAACACGTTGAAAGATAAATTATATTATCTTCCATTATTTGCTACTCCGTAGTCCGTATAATACATTTCAATACCTATTATTTTTTAATATAACTATTTTCAAACTAAAGAGTGATACAAGGATTTTGAAAACGAAAGTAAAAGTTTGTTGACAATTATATTATTAGTATAATATAAAATTAATTAATTAGTACTCCACTCTGTCCCATATTAAATGTCAATTTTGACTTTTTAAAGTCTTTATTTTTCAACTTTTACATTAAATATTTTTGTTTGTGTTATGTAATATTTTATGCAAAATATAGAGTAAATTGCAAAAATGGTCCTTGTGGTTTGGCCAAATTGCAGATTTGGTCTTTCAAATTTCAAAATTGCAAAAAAACGTCGTTATTTTGAAGGTTTGATTTCACTTTTGGTCCTTGGTCGACTTGAAATGACTAAAATACCCCTCTGCAATTTGGCCTAACCATAAGGACCATTCTTGCGATAATAAAAAAAATTAAAAAAAAAAGTATGTAAGAATTTTTTTTAATTTTTTTTATTTCGGTTTCAGTTTACGAGAAATAATAAAAAAAATTATTATTTTTTATTTCGATTTCAGTTTACGAGCAATAATTAAAACAAAAATTTTAAAATTTTGGTTTCAGTTTACGAGCAATGATAAAAAAAATTTAAAAATTTAAATTTTTTTATTTCGGTTTCAGTTTAAAAAGAAATACTTCAAAAGTAAAAAATGGACATTTGACGGAGAGAGTAACTACTAATAATTCACGAATAGTAAAACTTGGTTCACAATTAAATTATAAGTATAATTTCAAAAAGGAAAAAGAAAAAAACTACTTATGATTCGAAAGTCTTAAAAAAACGAATGTTCTGAAACCCGGTTTGATCCGGCCGATTCAACCGGTTGAACCGGTTCCGGTCGAAAAAACGGGTCAAATTAAACCGGATTTTATATTTTCGAAACCCGGTTAGACCCGCCGGGTTTGAAGTGACCCGGGTCAACCCGGTTCTCGAGACCCAGCCGGCTTTTGATTTCTTCCGTGTTTTTTTACAAATAAATCAAGTTAATTATATAAACTTGCGACGTAATTTTATTTTTACATTTTATATTTGTTAGTAAATGATTTTTAGACTTAATATATGGGATATTCATAATTTATATATATATATATATATATATATATAGTGAGACTTTCTTTTCAGAACCATTTTTAGTGCGAGAACAGACAGAACCATCAAAAACATGCATGCACGCCTTCAATAATTGTATTTTTGCACATATGTTCTAAAAACAACATATATGTTTTAAAAAAACATAGTTGTTCTAAATAATTTGATAAGAAATTGAAAATACAAAATTTTTCTTTGAAAGTGTGCATGTATGTTCTTATAAGGCGTGCAACAACAATATTGCGGCCGTGTGTAAGGTTTTTGTGAAAGAAGAGGAAGAGTTCATGATGATACTGAAGAACATAGGTGGATTCTTACGATTATTGATGATTTTCATGTATTTTTTTTATTTTTAAAAGGCGTGCATGTATGTTTTTGGTGGTTCTGTCAGTTCTCGCACTAAGAATGGTTCTGAAAAGAAAGTCTCACTATATATATATATATATATATATATATATATATATATATATATATATATATATATTAATACTGGTATCCATACATATCATAAATATACCCCTTATAATTTTTAACAAAACCGAAACTTAAGAGCTTAAACGAAAAGTGGAAAACAGTTGCAAACACCCTTTATTCAGCGAGAAACATAGTCGAAAACACCTCTTTTTTCAGCAATGGAAAAAAGTCCCAAGCCCTGATTAGTAATAACTAAATTAATCCTAAACGAAAACAGCCCGAACACCCTTTTTATATAACAATTTCATAAAACAATATTTTTAAACTAATTAGTAATTACATAAAAATAAACTTAAAAAATCATCCATTGACATATTTTTAACTTCAAGTCATTATTCATCAATAATCAATAATTTTAGCTTATTTCATTAAAGACATTAAAAGTATAATAAAAAAATTAATATTAATAAAAAAAATATGTAAAATTAGTAAAATTAAATAGTTTTAACATATTATTTATACATTACTATTTTTGCCATTTAATTACTAAAAAATTAGTAAAATTAAAGATAGTAAAAGGAAGGATAATACCTTGATGTAACAAAGATCTGGAAATTGAGAATTTGGTGTGGGTGCCGTGGTGGGTACAATCAATTGAATATGTGTAAGGAGCAAAAAAATACCCGTCCGTGATTGTGTGAAACCCAGTTTCTATGGGAACCACCTTTTTTTTGTTTACCAATATTCAAGCCGACCATAAAGTCCAAAAAGATGAAAACATTGATCCATTTAGACAATTTAAGATTTAAAAAAAGTCCCATTAGACCCGAGATTTTGACTTATTAGGTATTTTTTTATGCCAAGCTCTAAGGAATTGGTTTATGAAATTTTTTGAGAATTTTTAAAAAGTTTTTTTCTTCTTATCGTTCTCAAAACCGGATATTTTGTACTTTTTTATTTTCTAAACCTTCCACTAAATAAATTTTATATATAGTATATAAAATATTATTCGTTTTATCATTACATAATATATTTTATTTTTTATAGAGGAGAGACAAGGTTTACCTCCGATGGTAGTCGAAAGAACGATTGAACCTATATATCCGATGACTCGACCGATTCGATTAGAGACTTGATATTTAAAACATTGCAAAAACAGACGTCACAAAGTAATAATCACTAATGCACTACTTAGAACAGTAGAGATATAAAACCAAAATTTTGACATATTTTCTTCGAGAATATCATACTATGTCTTATCGTGCACTATATTCTTTGATTTTCTCATACCACAACCTTGTTGATGGCGAGAGAGGTAAGAGCGTGTAAGATAGGGGGTGTGTTGGGCTAAGCTTATGAGACTTTAAGATCCAAGCTCTCAATTATAAAATGTACAGGAATAATGTAAATTAGTTTCCACAGGCGTAATTGATAATGGGAACTTCCATTAACAGATCTCTTGGTTCGAGCGAGGTCACGTTTATTTATACATGTTTCTTTTACAAGACCTAACACAAACCCGAAAAACACTGTATAGGAGACCTAACGAACCTTAATACATTTATTTCCCAACAGTGAAATTAATAAATGAGTTATTATTTTATGTGTGAAAGATTGCTTTCATACGTCCAGGGTGTGATTTTTCTAAATACCTTAGCTGTATTATTTGCTTATTTAATCTACGGAGCCTTCCAACTACTTACACCCTAATATTTTTTTTCATTAAACCATCATCTTTCTTTTCCATCGATTGACAGATGTTAAAACCAATGTACACAGTTATAATATAATATTCAATCTTATGTGAATACTGATATGAAAACAAGATAGCTTAATATAAATCTTTCGAGTATTCAATCTTAATATACTGCTGATCCACAGAGAAACAAATTAACTAATTTCGATCACAATAAATTTCGTTTAACGTATGATTTAAAGTTGACTTCCCTGAGCTTGTACTAGGAATCAACAACATATTTTTTTATCATCAAATGCTGTAACATAAGTCTTTTAAGAGAAAATGCTATGAAAACGCACGACTGAAAATGTAAGCGAGGGGACAAGTTAGCTTAATATAAATCTTTCGGTAAAAGAGAAACAAGCTCGTTTTATAGCATTACTAATTAAGAGGCCGGTAACAAATAATGATTTCCTACGAACGTAAACTTTCTCTTATTTAATTTTTGTGTGATATAAAAAGGACAAAATAGAAAGATAAATGCAAACCCAAGAAAGAACGAACGTAAGACTCGCAAAAAAGAGAAAATTAGGCATTTATTCGATAGAAAATACCCATGTTTCTCACAAATGTTTAATTTGTACGATATAAAGAAAACAGAAATGCGCTAAAATAGTTTTACTTCAAAAAGGTCTCGCCAAAATTGAAAATCTCTATTTTCTAACTTTATAAGAAAAGTTATACTAAAACACATTTAGATGTTTTTGCTTGTAATGCAAAATTCTCTCACCTTTATTAAACAGAATATACAAAATCAGAAAACACGTACGTCTAGGTTCTTTTGTGCAGATAAAACTTACCTTCAAATTTCTACATAAATAGATCGAGATAGAATAAGATGAAGTTTTTTCTTGAACTAATTAAACGCACCACCAAAACAATATTATTGAATATCAAAGAATCAAAGCATAGTTGAAAATTTATTCAGAAGATGAGCGAATCATAAGTAGGAACACAAGCAAATTGTTTGTTACAAACAACATTGTACTGTTACTTGTTAGGTATGGATTACCTCATTTCGTGACATCATGAAATCGAATGCCATTCACATGATTGACTGTTTGAAGCCTATATAAACAAACCCCAATACTAATCAAAATACCAAGTTCTTACATATTTTCTTTTATAAAAAAAACAGCTTAATTAGAGAGTAAAACATAAAAGAGTAAATCCGGGTGGGAATTTCAAGCTCGCACTATTACTAGTATCTTTCAAGTTCTCTCCTTTTTTCTTTACAAGTAACGGGTATAAATTGAAAGGATCCTCTGATTGAATTTCAAGGTTACCAAAAGACACCTCAACCCCTATGTTTTTATCCTTCCCATCTTCAAATATTGTTTCAGGGACTTCATTGATATCCTCATCATTTAGGGACTCTTCATCACTATCGATTATGTTCACTTTTTGTTCCATACCGTCGTTGTCGTCATCAGATTCACTTACATCTTCACCTTGCACATCGAAATCTGAGTACCATCCTGGAACTTCCTTAACACGCAACCAATAGGATTTACCTCTAAAGGTAATCTTGATAGTCTCCATAATGTTATCTTTAGCTGCAGTAAGGATGCATAATCTCTTGCTGTGGTAGCAGTCCTTGGAATGATTCCGTGCATCAGTTATGTTACTCTTTGTGTTATAAGATATATTATACCTACTTTCTCAACAATGGGTTTTAATCGACTTAATGATTCGGGCAACGGTTGAAGAGAAAAGCATAGATCATATCTTTTCAATCTTTGTTCCGGTCATACTCTGGGATGCAGTAAAATTTTCGACCTGTTTGTGTGATTGATTCTTATTTCTTTCATTTCGTTGTTTTCTAATTACAACTTTTATGTAATATAAGAGTGTGCTCTGCAAATTAAATGTTTGACCTATTTGTGTGATCGATTATTATGTCTTTTAATTTCTTTGCGAACTTATTTAAACTTTTACAGTATATATATAATACGAGTGTTTCCTGCAAATAACATTTTATCCATATCCGATCAGGTTTAATTACTGGAAAAGGAGAAAAAGAAGAACCATATAGAAGTTTATAGAAAACGTTATATACCTATACTACGCATTTGGGATTTTTCATATTTAAAAGAGTTAATTGCATAAATAGTCCCTGTGGTCATCCGAATTTAACGAAAATGGTCACTCAAACTTTTTGTAACGAAAACGGTCCCCATATTTGTGAAACATAACGGGTTTGGTCCCTATAAGGACCAAATCCGTTATGGGTCTTGGAGACCAAAACCGTTATGGATCCTCTTACCACAGGGACCAAACCCTTTATGTTTCACAACCATGGAGACCATTTCCGTTAAAAAAAAGTTTGAATGATCATTTTCGTTAAATCCGGACGACCACAGGGATCATTTATGCAATTAACTCTATTTAAAAAGTCTGAAAATTCAGACTTTTTATATTTAAAAATTCAGACTTTTTCGTTTCTTTTTATGGATTTATGGAAATATTTTTTTTAACAACAAACACATCAATCTAACAACTTTTTATTATGTGCAATCTTAATCATCCATCTCATTTTAAGAAAACACATTTAAAGTAACATGTGTCACTTTTTATCAAAAAAAATCTTCTTTATTTTTAAATTGAAGTATCTTTTTATCTATTTATTTTTTTTAAATTTAATTTCACCATATTTTTTAAAATTTTGTGTTCTTTAATTCAATATCCGTTTTAATATATTTTTATTAATTTTTAGTTTTTTTATTTTTAATGCTCCCGAAACCGCTGCTTTGCGCGGGTACCATTCTAGTTTTATAACATGCACATATTGCTTAAAGATTCATGATTTACGACACGCAATTAACAAATCTGGCTCAAATTTCTGAACACATGAAACTCACTGGCGTGGAAGTGGCTTGGTTCGTCATTTTTTTTATTATAATAAGAAGAATTTCATTAAAACGTATTAGGAATTTGAGAATTATACAGAACTTGAGACGACAGATAGTATCAGTACAGTATATAAACTAGTACTCGATTCATTGAATGGGCTCTTTTTATGTTAACTAGCAGAGACCTAAATATATAAAAGACACATGTTATCTAAATTTTAGCCATATATAAAGAGTTTATGAATATATTGTGTTCTTGATCTATTACTTTTATGAGCTATATAAAGAGTTTGAGAAACAATTGTGTAGTAATACTTATGTTTTGTTATTTTAACCTGATTGTTAAATGTTATGAAAACAAGCAGGATTACCCGCGCGTTGCTGCGGGACGTTAATTTTTCGCTCGTTGTTGCGGGCCATTGTTATTATTATTATATATTTTTTAATTTTGTGCGGGTTTATTTTTTCGGTCTCATGTTTAATAGTGCGGGTTTATTTTTTCGGTATCATGTTTAATAATTAATTTTTTTTTCCTTATATGAGTTTATGTCCCGCGCGTTGTTGCGGGGCGGTAAAAAAAAATTTATACCTTTTTTTTGTTTTTTTTTTGCGAATTTATTTTTTTTTCTCATGTTTAATAGTTTGTTTTTTTATATGGGTTTATGTGTTGGGTCTCATGTTTAAAGCTTTGTTTTTTTTTGCTATATGGGTTTTTTTTTAAATGACACAATTTTATTTACGCTTTTTTTTTTTTTTGTTTTTTTTTTTCGTATTTTATTTTTTTTTTTTCTCATGTTTAATAGTTTGTTTTTTTATAAGTGGTTTATGTTTAGTCTCATGTTTTAAACTTTGTTTATTTGTTTAGCTTATATAGGTATTTTTTTATTTTAAATGACATTGTTTAAAATGCAATCTAAAGTTGTACGTTTGTGACTATGCCGATTATTTTAAAGTTGAAATCGTAACTTATTTTTTGTAATATCCCCCCCCCCCCCCCCCCCACCCTATTTTGTGCCAAAAATTAAAAAAAAAATTGGGCCGGCCCAAAGTGGGATCCCAGACCCAAAGTGAGAGCCCAGTACTGTAGAAGCACTGTAGCTTCTACTGTACAACGGTAAATGTATGTATTGTAATACCGACATTCATTTTTTGTCACTAGGGTTATGAAATTATATGTGAAGTAAAACATATCCGATTTCCTTTACTGTAATAGTGTACACAATAATGAGTTATCAGGGCCGTCTTTGAGGGCGTGCGGGGTGGGCGACCGCACAGAGCCTTAAAAATTTTAGGGGCCCCAAAATTTGTCTCGTTAACAATTGTATGCATGTGTACATGTATTTTTTCCGAAGAAAACAATGATTAGATGAGAAAATATCTTTGTTGAGTAATATGTTAAACGTTTATATAACTAATTTGCGTAATATTTTAAAAATTGTGACACTTTATATATAACATTTTCTTTTCGAAAGGTCTCATTGTGTAATTTCGCACACAGCTTTTAAAAATTTAGAGACGGCCCCTGTGACTTACAGTGATTGAAACCATGCATGTCTAAAAATGATACGATACGGAAGTCATCTATTCGGAATGGATTAACTCTAATTTGTGGATTACATATTCCGCATTATGAATTTAATATATTAGTGTTTATAACAATCACAGAGTTAAGAAAGAAAAGGTATCCGACTTAACACGATAATGTGTATTATTCTCAAATGTATTATTTATTTAACAAGTTAAATGCATTTATTAGAAAAAAGAATCGAGATGAATTAATGCACCACAACCTGAGAGCACTTATTAAACAAAGAATCCCATCAAAATAATTTAATGAGTAAATTGCAAAAATGGTCCTTGTGGTTTGGCCAAATTGCAGATTTGGTCCATCAAATTTCGAAATTGCAAAAAATGTCTTTATTTTGAAGGTTTGGTTTCACTTTTGATCTTTGGTCGATTTGAAATGATTAAAATACCCCTCTGCAATTTGGCAAAACCATAAGGACCATTTTTGCAAAAATAAATAAAAAATTAAAAATAAAAAAAAATCTTAATTTTTTTTATTTCGATTTCAGTTTACGAGCAATAATAAAAAAAATTTATTTCGGTTTCAGTTTACGAGCAATAATTTTTTTTTTAATTTCGGTTTCAGTTTACGAACAATAATAAAAATAATTTTAAATTTTAAATTTTTATTTATTTCGGTTTCAGTTTACGAACAATAATAAAAAGAATTAAAAAAAGTTTATTTTTTTATTTCGGTTTCAGTTTACGAGCAATAATAAAAAAAATTAATTTTAAAAATTTTAAAAATTTATTTTTATTATTGCTCGTAAACTGAAACCGAAATAATTTTTTTTTAATTTTTTTTAATTTTTTTTATTATTACTCGTAAACTGAAACCGACATAAAAAAAATTTAAAATTTTGTTTAAATATATTTTTTATTATTGCTCGTAAACTGAAACCGAAATAAAAAAAATTTAATAATTTTAAATTATTTTTATTGCTTGTAAACTAAAACCGAAATAAAAAAATTTTAAATTTTTTTTATTATTGCTTGTAAACTGAAACCGAAATAAAAACAATTTAAAATTTTTAAATTTATTTTATTATTGCTCGTAAACTGAAACCGAAATAAAAAAAATTTAAAATTTTTTAATTTTTTTTTATTATTGCTCGTATACTAAAACCGAAATTAAAAAAAATTTCTTACAGATTTTTTAAAATTTTTTATTTTTTTTATCATTGCAAAAATGGTCCTTGTGGTTTGGCCAAATTGCAGAGGAGTATTTTAGTCATTTCAAGTCGACTAAGGATCAAAAGTGGAACCAAACCTTGAAAATAAGGACGTTTTTTGCAATTTTGAAATTTGACGGATCAAATCTGCTATTTGGCCAAACCACAAGGACCATTTTTGCAATTTACTCTAATTTAATTAAACAGAAGAGAAAAGTTCGTTTGCATACTAGTTTCTCCTCACATACCAAGGGACAAATCCCCACCATCCATTTGTGCTTGATCTAATGGTGATGATTAATCTAAGATTTAAACTTAATAAACCTAATTTTCTGCCACTATATAAAGTCTTTTTTTTAATTCTCTTATTTTCCGTCATTTATTTTCACACACTAAATGTGTGTTTTCCTCCTTAGTCTCTCTCTTCCTTTCCCCAAATTAGTTAATCCCAATCCATTTATTTTGATCATTCAACCACCACCACCAACCGTAAACGCAACACATCCTCCTCCCCAGTAACACCAAGGTGTTTATCATCTTCTTCTTCACACTCGTTCGAAAACAAAAACAAATTTAAGTGTCAAATTGAGAATAATAATACGAACGATACTGATGCTACGATTGAAGATCCGGTTCAGATGACGTCATCTGGATATGCTGCTAAGTTGGCTAGGAAGAAGGCTACTATGTCGCTGCCTAGTAATAATAAGCATGGAAGGTGTTCGTCAAAACGCCTAAGAGAGGGATGCACAAGTTGAGAATCATTCACATGTTCCCGCTTGTCTTGGGATTGTGTTTGTTAATTCTAGAGGTGGTGGGCAGCTCGGTGGAGAGCTTTTAGTTAGCCACCATACGCTTTTTAACAAAAATCAGGTTTGCTATTTTTAGGAAATTTAAGTGAGTAAGTATGACAATGAGCTTAGTTCTGATTTGATATGATTTTGAATGGTTGGTGTGTTTAGGTATTTGATTCGAGTGAAAAGGCTCCTGATAAGGTGCTGCATCAGCTATTCGTGAATTTAGAAAAGCTTAACCATGACGGGGATTCATTGGATTCGGAAATTCAAAAGAAGTTGAGAATTATCTAGTTTTCATTTCGAGTTTTCATCTCGGAACAGTCTTGGACTGGTAGATTTCAAGTCTCATTTAACCTTCTGCATAAAAGTTTCTACATTTGGCTTTCCCGTTCGTTGATAATGATTGTTTATGTTAGGGAAGATTACATCATCGATTGTTTTGGGTGGGAGACCATTACAATTTATACCTTTGAACATGTATATGCAGATCTAGATCCCGAATACATAGGTATTGAGTCTTATATGAAGAAATTAAATTCTGAACTAAACATAGAAAATACAGGAGAGGTACGCACTAAAGCGATACTAGGTATGGGAGAGGTGTAATGTACTTGATCTCGTTTTAGTATAACCACAAACCTTGAAAGACACAAAAACACAAGGTATATTCTTGTCTCCGCTATAACCTATGCAACAAGAACAAAAGTTTGGATTATTTTATATAGTGACATTTCTACAACCAATGTAAAAAAAAGATATTGGAGGTGGTGAAAAACTTTGAAGATAACATCAAATTAAGGTTTTGTTTGTTTTTTTAGAGGTTTTACCTCTTCATCTACAAACCATGTCTGCAGAAGAAGAGGTACATCTAAAGTCTTCATCTGCATGAAAAAGACCGTTTGTTTTTGTTCTAATTAAGTAGTTCTTTCATTTTTGTTCTAAACGTAAAAAACTGACGCAAATGTAAAAAACTGATGTAAACGTAAAAAACATACGAAAACGTAAAAAAATTAGATGAAAACGTAAAAAACTGACGCAAACGTAAAAAAACTAACGCAAACGTAAAAAACACTGACGTAAACATGAAAAAACTAAAGAAAACGTAAAAAAACTGACAAAAACGTAAAATAACTGACGAAAACGTAAAAAACTGACGAAAACGTAAAAATACTGACGAAAACGTAAAAAAACTGACGATAACGTAAAAAAACAGACGAAAACGTAAAATAACTGACGAAAACGTAAAAAACAGACGAAAACGTAAAAAACTGACGCAAATGTAAAAAAATTGACGCAATCGTAAAAAAACTGACGTAAACCTAAAAAAAACTAAAGAAAACATAAAATAAAACTAACAAAAACGTAAAATAACTGACGAAAACGTAAAAAAAACTGACGAAAACATAGAAATGACGAAAACGTATAAAACTGACGAAAACGTAAAATAACTGACGAAAACGTAAAATAACTGACCAAAACGTAAAAAAACAGACGAAAACGTAAAAAACACTAGTAAAAAGATAAAGAAACAAAAATGAAAGAATTATTTCAAGAGAGAAAAAAACAAATGGTCTTCTTTGCAAATGCCACTACTTTTCCCGAATAGGTATTAAAATAATAACTAATATACTAACTATTTAAATAACTATGTTTTTCATTATTGGTAGTTACAGTCATGTCTTCATCACCTACTCTACATTCATCTCTTTTGATTACCGACTATTATTGATGCTATTTCCTCCACCCCAAGTTATTATTGCTCATAAACCCAAGGGTCAATAAATCGAAGTATTCCATCCACCCAGGCTCTGACAAGATATATCAGGATCTGGAGAAATTCTATTGGCTGTTGGTATGTGCTTAATTACACATACCTTTTTCCATAAAAAACGGACTTAAATGACCAAAAACAGACAAAAAACTGCCAATATATGTTTGTTTTGCATTTGTGTTGTGTAGGAAACGGATATTCAGAAAAGGACGAAAAACAAAGCCAAAAACGACAAAACTGGGCACGGAATGGAAAAGTGTGAAAAGACAAAGCCAAATCGAAGCCAAAAAGGAGCCTACAAAAAAGTCAATCAAGTCCTAAAAAGGTCAACAGAAAAGTCAAAACGAGTCAAAGTCTAAACCCGACAAGTCAAAGTCAACCCGACAAAGTCAAGTTCAGGGTTGTCAAAATCAGAAGATTATAACCTTGAGGACAAATTTGCCAATTCCCAAAGTTACATTACAAAGAGAAAGAGGACAAGGGCTGAATTTGCATTATATTGAAAATACAACATTGAGGGGGCATTTCTGCCAAAGCCCTAAAGTTGTATTAACCAGGGACTGACTTTGCAAAAACCCTATATGAGTTGAGGGGGCTTTCTTGCCAAACCCTCAAACTCATTTAACCACAAGGACCATGGATGCAACACCCCTATACAATACTTGGGGACCTAGTTGCCACTAAAAACCCAAAACCTTACCCTATCACCCCAAACCTGTTATCTAACAAGTTTTAAGCCATTTCCCCCCCCCCAAACCACTATCGGGTTAACCATAACCTTTTTAACCGCAAGCCTAAATTTAATCCTTAGATTATACCTTCATTTTCCCCCCTTCCACTAAAACCCATTGCCAAGTTGGCAATCCCACAACTACCAAGGACACCAATCCAATGGCTGTGATGACTAAAAAGAAGCACAAGAGATTTATGGGTGAGATTGGGTTTGTAATGCTTCACATAACAAACACCAAATCCCACCAAAAAGAACTATACCAAAATTGTTGACGTTCCTTGGTCTCTACAAAGAAACACAGGAAGAAAACCAAGGAGAAAGACCCAAAGACCAAGGCTTAATTCGTTTTTGTATAAATAGGACATGTATTAGCTTAGTTTGGGATCCCATCTTAGTTTTCTTTTTAATTTTCAATGTATTTTTAAGCTTAATTACTGTCTTTAAATTTCAGCTAGTGTACTCTCTTTTTCAAGTTAATACAAAAGTTATTTAAAATCCAAATTCTCTCTTGATTCTTCAAATTCACTCCATAAGCTCCTATAAGCTCTTATAGAAGCCTATTTAAGCGTATGAGACTTAAACTTTCCATAGTCTAAAGTTTCATAAACATTTGTTTGAAAAAAGAATAAAAAATAAGCCACTTGGATGATAAGCCAGAATTGGATGGGTTTATTGGCTTATTTACTAGCTTATACTTAAGCTAGAGCTCGTAGATTTAAGCAGTTTAAGGCTTAGAGGTCCTAGTTAAGCTTGGACCAAGGATCTACTCTTCTTTTTAACCTCTTAATTTCCAATATTTTGCTTATTTATATGCTTATCTTAAATTTAGCTTATTTAAGTGCTTATTTGCTGTCATTTCATGCTTCTTTTTGCTTTTTAGTTAAATTTTCTCAAGAATCTTCAGTTAATTCAGATTATTTGCTTTAAAATTTCCTTTTTTTGAAACTTAAAGGGTGTTTGGTTAAGGACCCCAAAAGTGGGTAAGTTCAGTTAAAATCCTTTTGAATTTGGTTTGTATTAAATACGGACATTGTATTAGCTTAGTTTGGGATCCCTTCTTAGTTTTCTCTGTTAAATTTGTAATGTATTTTTAAGCTATTTACTTGTCTTTAAATTTCAGGCTAGTGATACTCTCTTTTTCAAAGTTAATACAAAAGTTATTTAAAATCCAAATTCTCTCTTGATTCTTCAAATTCACTCCATAAGCTCCTATAAGCTCTTATAGAAGCCTATTTAAGCGTATGAGACTTAACTTCTCCATGTCTAACATGTTTACATAAAATTTGTTTGAAAAAAGAATAAAAATAAGCCATTGGATGATAAAGCCAGAATTGGTATGGGTTGTATTGGCTTTATTTACTTAGCTTATAATTAAGGTAGTGCTCGTCAGATTTAAGCTTTATGGGCTTAAGAGGTCCTTGTTTGCTTAGGAATAAGGTATCTTCTTTTTACCTCTTAAATTTCAATATTTAGCTTATTTTATGCTTATCTTACTTTAGCTTATTTAAGTGCTTATTTGCTGTTCATTTATGCTTCTTATTGCTTTTTAGTTAATTTTCTTCAAGAATCTTCAGCTAATTCAGCTTATTTTCCTTTTAAATTCCCTTTTTGAAACTTAAAGGGGTGTTTGGGTTTCTGTTAAAACCCCAAAATTCGGACAACGCGAGGAATGATATGGTAAGGTTGGGGTGCTTGTGCTACTTCATGGTGCACCCTAACACATGTCACGGAAAACGACCTTTTAAACATGGACGTTTTTAAATAACAGTCATATTTCTATTTAATAAAAGATCAGAGTTGCACAGGGTTTCATTTAATAATGTATTAGTACACTAGCCCCTTCATACTGACCTGCCTCTTATGACTTAAAAACATTATCAAAAGTTTGTCTCAATAGTACTCAAGTTATTAAGCCTTCAAAAATAGTTATCATCCGCGCGACACTCGATGCTCCCAATTGCTCCACTAGCAAAATAGTTAACCTGAAAATACATGCTAAAATACGTCAACAATAATGTTGGTTGAATTCATAGGTTTAAGTAAAATGCAGTATTGAAATATATTTAAAGAAATAATTCAGAAGAAAAGTAGCCGTTACAAAATTTTAAAAGTGTTATTTCCGAAATCCATCCGAAATCCAAGTAGGTGATTGCAGTAAATCAAGAAGTATTTAAAAAGTGGACCACAGATCGAAGTAATGGTGGACTAATTAATATTCCCGAAGTCAAAACAAGTAATGTAGACATGAGAAACCACATTCGTAGTGTCTAAGTATATATTATTGCACTAGTCATGGAAACCGAAACCTTAACGTACTTAAATTCAAGAGATTTGGGAATGCCCCGTAAAAGTAGGTGTTTCTGCACCAAAAAATCCTGGAATAGTAATATTCTCAAATGTTAATTGCACCCTGATCACAACTAGTGACCTAGGGATTAAAGGTGGGATTGTCAATCCCGATAGATCTATCCACAACACTCGCGCTCACGACACTAGCAACTGACGGTTCATGATAAAAAGGGGACTTAAGTGGCAGAGAAGGTACTTAGGCAATAATGAAATCAGGAAATAGCATACAGTTTAAAAACACTTGTGTCCCGCTAGTATAATACAATCATGTCTAAAATTCATGGTTTCAATTATAGGTATTCACGGATCTCAAATAATGGTAGCAAACAGAAATCGAGCTTAGCTAAAAATAGTTAATGTTAAGCTTATTGTGAGTAGAAATTCAATAAGTTTAACTTTGTAAAACGAGCATGTATTCTCCCCCAAAACAGTTTAAAACAAGTAAAATAGGGGCTATGAAACTCACAAAGTATTGAAAGGTAATTGTACTGTAGTAAAATATATGAGTTTGTAAACGAGCATGTATTCCCCTCGCGGGTTTATAAACATTGAAAAGATTGAAATGCGAGACTATGAACTCACAAAGTATTGAAAGGTAATTGTACTATAGTAAAATATACAAGTTTGTAAAAGAGCATGTATTCTCCCCCAAAACGTTAACAAAGTAAAATTGGGCTATGAGAATCACTCGAGTTATGGAAATCAACAAGTTATTCAATAGGAATAGAAATGCGTCATAAAGGAATCCAAAGGCAACCTAATCCAATATAGGTCGTATAAGTACCGAGTACTTGAATATAATCTTATAGTTGTTACATCGTACTATCGTTCGGGCTATCATAATTTAAGAGGTCATGACATGACGTTCGAGGAGTTAGGACACTTTAAATCGTAAATCCAACAACTCGTCGATACGCCATCCGAAGAGGCCTCATTATGAAACTCCCTAGTAATATAGTACTTTGATAACCACATAATATTCTATATAGCTCAATCACCAACTAATGGTTTTGGAAAATTGTTTTTTTTTGTATGACTTAACAAGTTAAAAAGTTTATATTGCCGTTTTGTAAAAACTGGCGTAACTTTACGCGTTTTAAACCGATTCACTCGTTTATTATGTCCATCTTTTCGTATCAAGACGAGTTTTCATAAATTGACATTTTCGATTTCGGTCGTACTGGTGAACAGTAAAAATTTACTGTGCACATCAGAACTTAGGTATAATTTTATCCGATTTAATGTCGTATAACCCGTAATCGTCGTTTTTATTCGTTATAGCTAGTTTTTAATGATTCTTTTAGAGGAGTTCTCTTATTGAAAGTTCTATATTTTTATGGAGGTTTACTCAAAAATATGAACTTTCTGTCATGGAATGTAAATTTGTATAAAAATAGTTTTATAAAAGTATTAATTGTGAAGAAACTTGCGAAATTTATAACTCGTTCGTTATTAATTGAAAAAATTACGATTTCAATCATTTTGGAATCCTAAACTATTTATTATTTGTTAAAAATTCAACCCTTTGCTATTTAACAATTTTTTTTTAAATATGTTTTTATAAAAACATTACTTACCGAATTCGTTTATTAAACGTATAACTCGTTTTTTACGTTACTTTTCGTTATTAATCCGTTTAACAAGTTTCTTACTTTTGCGGAATCGTCGTGAAATGGTATTTTCTTATAAGAATATAAATGATATTGTAAAATTTTCGATTTTTGGACAGTATGTTTGATTCATAAGCTTGGTTGACTCCATTTGTAACATTTTCTGTATACTTTACTACTTTTGTATTTTCTCCCAAGTTCTCAATATAACCCTTATCATATATATTATAAATCATACATATATTGAATGTCCATTGTCCATAGTAGTCCTCATATGTTCTAGTTACCAAGGTTAACAAATCCATGATAATACTTAATATCATAATCTTTACTTAAGTAACTTATTTTACTAGTTTTGTCAATAATCATTTTTACACATAACCAAGTGTGTGAATAACTTGTGTGACCACTTTAACATGATATCATTAATATCATAAGATATATAAAAGTGTACATTATGATGATATAATAAAACTTTTTTTACATGTTAATAATCCTAAATGGTGATTTAAGCTTTAACAGAATTAAATTTGCCATATAAATGAAAATTAAAGAACATAAAGAGTTTCAGTAGACTCTTATGAGGTTGGATGATGATGAGAAAAAATGATAAACCGTGTTTAGACTAGAAACCAAAAAGCTTGCACTTAAGAAAAACCATTATTTTCTTAAAAAACACTATCTTGCCTTTTCTTGATTAATACTTGCAATGTGATCAATGGTTGGAACACATTTGAATAAACTTATAGGGTTGTGTATAAGTGTGTATGGGTTGTATAAAATTTTGTATGGATTTGGTTGGGTGGAGTTTTTGAGCCGTGAGCTCTAAAGAAGAAAAAGAGGGTTTTTGGTTTGATTTTTCTAAGTGTAAAGTGTGTATAAGACTTTCACTTGTTAATTTATGTATATTAGAGATGCGATTATAAAGTCAAAGTAGTCCAAGAATGGTGAAGTTGGTCCTGGTATGGGTCGTGGTCAAGGTATGGGGAATGGTGTTGCCAATAATGAGGTATGGCATGGAAATTGACCAACTTGGAAATCATATCTATTTGTCATGTTTAATCTGTTATGTGATACAAGATTTTCGGAAATAAAAAAAAATAAGATTATACATGGATATATTTATGTAATTTTGTGGATTGGGTATAAAAGTGAGTATTGGTTGAAGGTAGAAAAAAGTTTTGTGGTTCCGGGAGTGCCTAAAGCTAAATTTATCGCGAAAAACGTATCAAATAAAAACCATAACACTTTATAACATACAGAAATATTATATAAAGTTAATTATTTAACTTTTGAAATAAATTATCATAATGTTGGCTTGACATAAAATTTAATTTGTTTGGAGTCCGTTTACGTTGGTTGTGATTTTAGTTACGCGATTTAACTTAAACACTTAAATTAAAAGCGATCGCTAATCGAGGAAAGAAAAAATACAGATAGTGTGAAAATGACAAAATAAATGATGTCATAAAATGACCCTAAAATACGGAATGTTACAGTTCCTCAGGTTTAGAAGAGCTTGTCCTCAAGGCTCTAGTTGCGGCACCATTGAGGATAGTATCGGGTTCAGAGGAAGGATGCGGCATTTCTTCAGGATTTGTGTTGATGAAGAGGTGATGATTTTAAGGTGACTACTTCTAAGCTTGACATGGTTCTTCATGAATGTATTAGGTTATCAGTCTATGAACCTAAATATACATAGGTGATTAGGCTATGTATTTGAGGGCGCCAACGTTGCAATGCATCGTTTTTAGCTTCATAAGTGTGCTGATGTAGATATGTTTAAATAGTTTTTATATTCGAAATGAAATAATCGATAAAGCAATATGGGGAAGTAGCTAACTTTAGGGCAAACACAACAAATTGGTTTATAGTTTAAATCGAGATTGTTTATAAGAGATAGGTCAATAACAAGTATTAATGATTATACTAACGAACGGCAGAAGTACGTCAAGAAAATAAACGTAATAGTATTATTCAATTCAACAAATTGAACGTAAAAGTGTGGTTCGAAAGGTAGTTCTCAAGGTGACATGATATGAAGGTGACAAGTTAATTGTCGTACTCCCATCAACTGGAAGCCTTCAAAATGACGGATTACTAAACAAAATATGCGATTCAAAAGCATAAGAAGAGTGTTCCAACTCGGAGTCGAATGGTAAGTAACTAGTTATGGTGTTCGAGGAGAGTAAATGAGAATCAGAAAGTACGTGAAAAAGATAAGTGTGATCAAGTTATTTATAATAACAGACCGTTTATAAGGTAAAATAGTAGATCGTCATGATGATTATGTAATGAGAACAAAAATCATAGCAAGTATTAAATACTCATTTATCCATGTAATTGTTATGTAGGGATGCAAAAGAGGTGATTATAACGTTACCTGGGAGCAAGCGAACGCGTAAAACTCTAAAAATAAATAATAAAATTTATTAAAGTTGAAAATAACCTGAAAATGAGAAATGTTACAATGTATGAAAACATTACTTAATTGTTAATATTCAGTTTTCAGGGACCAAGTGTGTAACACCCCCGAAATTTCAACAACGCAGCGGAATACCACTATGGGGTGTTACTTCATAGTCCATACACACAAGTCACAGAAAACGACCTCAAAAGAGACGTTTAATAAAATGTCACATTCAATTTAATTAAAAATGTCAGAGTTAAATAGGTTCCATTTATAATGTATAAAAAAAACATTGTCAAAACGTTTGTCAAATAGTGTTCAAGTTATTAAGCCTTCAAAAATATATATATCCGCGCGACTCGAATGCTCCCAATGCTCCACTAGCAAAATAGTAACCTGAAAATACATGCTAAAACGTCAACAATAATGTTGGTGAATTCATAGGTTTAAGTAAAAAGTAGTATTGAAATAATTTAAGAAATATTTCAAAAGAAAAGTAGCGTTACAACATTTAAAAGTGTTATTTTCGGAAATCTATCGAAATCCAAGTAGTGATTTAATAAATCTAGTAATGTTCAGTAGTGGACCACAAGATCGAAGTAATGGTGGACTAAGTACGTATTCCGACGTCTAACAAGTAAGTAGACAAGGAAACCCATTCCCCAAGTCTTAAATATATATTCGGTAAATTGCACTAAAGCTCATGACCGAATCCCCCTTACCCCACCCCCCCTCCCCCGAACTCTTTCCCGCCCCCCCACTATCCACCCCGAATATAGGATTGCTTGCAACAATCCTAACACTCTATCAATGTTAACTGCACCCTGACAATACTTGTGACCCTGTAAGGTGGGGATTGTCAATTCCCGATTAGATCTATCCACAACCTCGCGCTTAATACAATACAATTAAGGTTCATGTAAGTAGGGACTTGACGGCAATAGGTAACTGTAGCAATAATATTCCGGGAAGTATTCTGGATTGGCAGACACTGTGTAAACGCTTGTGTCCGTAGTAAAACAATCATGTTAAAATTCACGGTTCTAATATAGGTTTTCAAGGATCTCAAAACATGTAGTAAACAAATCAAAACTTAGAAAATAATCATGTAGCGCTTACGTATAGAATTCACATTAATTTATGTAGTAAAAACGAGCACGTATTCTCACCCCGAAAACAGTTTATGAAAACCATTAAAAGAGAAAAAGGTGGGGCTATGAACTCACCTCAGAAGTGAAGCGAGAATAAGGTCGAGTGAATGAATGAAAACGCGTCACGAAAATATCCGAAAGCAACCTAAGTAGATATCAGTCGTATAAGTACTAAGTACTAATAACCTATATAATTCTATATAGCTACATCACCATCTAATCGTGTTTGTGAAATAATGATTAAATCCCATTTGATAAATAAATGCCATGTATTAAAGCTCGTATAATCGTTAAATAGTTCAATCGCCTTTGTAAAATAAATATTTATAAGTTTAAGACATGTATAAATATTATATAAATGATTCTAAAATATTTCGCAAAAATTTATAAAAAAAACGAACCAACACTATTCATCTCAGGAAATAGTGCACAAGTTATAAAATAGTGTGTAACTTTCTCGTTTTAAGCCCGTTTCTTAAGTTTCTTATGTCCACGCTTTCGTATTAAGACGACGTATAAATTTGACTAAATTTTTGTTTTTTTATGTCCTCTGGTGAACAGTACTTTTTACTGTTCACACCAGTTATTAAGTTATTTTAGTTCTCGTAAATGTCGTATCTTATTCGTTATAGCTCCGTTTTTAGCGATTCTTTCGAGTACGTCTTTGTTATTGAAAGTTCTAATTATTTATGATATTTTCCAAAAATAAATACCTCTGATGAACAGTAACTTTTTATAAAAGTATTTTTATAAAAGTATTAATTATCGTATAACTCGTAAATTACGTATCTTTTTCGTTATAAATCGGTTTTTCGAGTTTCTTACCTTTTTGGAATCGTCATGAGACGTACTATTTTATAAAAATATAAAATAAATATGTTAAATTTCGAAATAAAACAGAATGTTTTGAGTATTTTGTTAAAATGTGTTTACAACTTAATTTTAAGACCTTTTAGCTTAACCACTTTGTTATATGTCCAAGACAACACACTGTTATGAATAGTAGTCAGTTTTTATAAAACTACTTTTATAAAAATACTTTTTATCGTAAACTTGCGATTAGCGTAACTTTTTCGTTATAACTCGGATTTTCGAGTTCTTTATATGCTTACGATCCTTGTAACATGTAGTATTTTAATGAAATATAAAATACATGTTTTATTTTCTGTTTTAAAACAGTTTATTTGGAGGCTTTATATAACAAGTATTTAAACTTATTTTTATAAACTTTTTGGCATAAATGTAATACTTCAAGTTCTCTACTATATTTTATACCACAAGTCTCATATATTTTTAGGTCCTCTAGATTATGTCCAACCTTTGTCAAAGTGACTTGTCTTCATGATAGTATGTATATACCCATTTTATTTTGTAAACACATGTACAAAACTAGGTGGTGATTAACGAAACAACAAATATGTAAAACATGCATATGAAGTATTGATAAGAGTTTAAGGTTTAGAAGACCTTAAGAAAGTGTGTAGGATGATGAAGAAACAAAACCGAACCCTAAATATAACCAAATCCAAATCGAACCTTAGAAGAAAACCCTAGCTTTCTTGTTTACCCATTTGTTATAAAATAATAACCAAGCTTCCAAAATAAAATCTAAGAATAAATGAACACTTGCATGGTTTATAAAATGAAAGGTTATGAATTGTTTCTTGGTGTTGCTTTTTCAGCCGTGAGGTAGAGAGTAGAGAACAAAGAGTGTGTGTGAATTTTGCTAGTAAATGTGAAAGTGAATGAATGAACATTAGTTTACCACTTCTTATATATACAAATAGGTAGTAAAACTTACTATTAGAAATTTTCAAGACCAAGGATTAATGAGCTAGAAAGGGGGGACGTTTGCATCAAGAGGAAAACAAGGAAAAGTGTTGGTTTGACTAGCTACAATTTCACATGTGATAAGAAGTCTTAGTAAAGTTTTGGTGTGCTATTTGTTCCTTGTGGTTTCCGAATTTTAGGGGAGAGAAAGAAAGAAAAAAAAATTGTCCCCTTGATATTTTATGAAATAGATATTAGAAGTGTAAGGTGTTTGGGTAGGTATCGGTGCTCCCGGGTATGCCTAAATGTATTTAATCGCGAAACGTAAACGTTTTACGTAACCAATAAAAATAAAATATAAGAAGTTGATTATTAATTTCGTAAAAATAATATATTGTTTGCTTGACGAAAACTTTAATTCGTTTGGTGTCCGTTTACGCTAATTGATAATTTATAGCTTACGCGATTTAACTTAACAAACAAAATTACAAGTAAACGCGTACGAGAAAAAAAATAATTAGTGAAATATATGACGTTGTAAATGACCTGAAAATACGGAATGTTACACAAGACACATGCAATAAGTTTTAATCTACCTGCATATGAGAGGAACTTGTTTTTCCACTTCCTGAATATACTTTTGATATTTTCCACCAAAGGATTACAATCATTATGCTTAGTTGTTTAGTGATAAAAGGGACGTCGTATAACAGCCTAAAACTACTCGCATAAACAAAGGACATAATTTTTATTTTAACTTGAACATGATGGAAACATAAGAGTCACGCTACGGAAAGTGAACATAAACCTAGGTCCCAACATAACGGGTTATGAGTCATTACCACATTGATTCAAAGCAAATTACAACAACTAGCTTAAAGCATATAGCCCAAGTCTTTATTACCGATTTATTCAAGTGCTACTAAACCATCTTGCATCTATCGTGTACTTAACCTGATTTGTAATTGTGACATCACCTTAGGAAAATCTCACATTGGTTGTGGCCTGGAGAGATGTTGGCTTCATAAGATAACATTCGTCGTACAATAACACAACGCATTTTGTGTTCTACTGCGAGTGGGGTTCTCAGGAACCGTGCAGTTAAGCATGCTCATGTGAAACTAGTACTCGTATAGGTGACCTGCCGGGAAGTATTCACATGAGAGACATAAAGCAAAGTCGTAAGCCTACTTGCAAAGAGGACAATATTGTGGTTTGAGTAGGCAGGATGTTACAAGTGGTATCAGAGCTACTCCTGAGCCGTTTGAGATGGTGGGGCAAACCTCATCGAGGACGATGAGTCCCTGAGGGGGTGATTATGACAGCACCCTAGGCAAATTCCACATCGGTTGTGGCCCGGAGAGATGATGGGTTCATAAGATAACATTCGCCTTACAATAACACAACGCGTTTTATGGTCTACTGCGAGTGGGGTTCTCAGGAATCGTGCAGTTAAGCATGCTCATGTGAAAATAGTACTGGTATGGATGACCTGTCGGGAAGTCTTCACGTGAGGGCCACAAAGCAAAAGTTGTGAGCCTGCGTGCAAAGCGGACAATATTGTGGTCTGAGTAAGGCGGGATGTTACACACCAAGGTATCTAATGAGGAGTTTTTGATTACTAATGCATAGTAGATGATATATTTGTAAGCCCAAGCCTGATTTGTGGGCTTACAGTTCATTAGGTTTATCTCATTTGTATGATAAATAGTTGACCAATAAAACATAATATCCATAGGTTTACATCGTGTAATATGGTATCACAACTTCAAGATCCTCTCCCACATAACTATAAAGTCATTCTCACACACCACTATGCAAACGGTTTCTTCTAAGGATGACAACAAAATGGATAAGGTTGTTCGTGTTTAGGGTTTTGTATTCGCAAAATCACTATGAATGTTTAAAAGTGGAGGAAAAAGATACTAAGTTTAAGTTATCAAGATGTTCTACTCAAAGTACACCTCGACAAAGGAACCAAAACCTAGACAATCACAAACTAACAATGCTTTATGAAAGTTAGAGATGAAATAAAAGTGCTTGTTAGCATCTTCCTTTTTGCGATCATCTAGGTTTTGGTTCCTTTCATTGGGGTCTATCTTAAGTAGAACATCTTGATAACTTTTACGGATTTGAACCTAAGTCCCTTTAGTCAAGGAGAGGGATAAGTGGCAATGGGCATTGGATGGATCAGGTTGTTATAAGTTCGTATTATGTCTAAAAGGATTCAAAACCTTTACCTAGCCAATCATAGCATTGACAACCATCACTACTGGAATTCCTGGATACCTCAAAAGGTGAACATTTGTGTTTGATTGGCTTTTTGAATAGATTACCTACCCGTTTGAATCTTTGATCTCGTGGTGTCGTGTTGAGATCCTTGACCTGTCCTTTTTGTGAGCGGGATGCCGAAGACTTGGATCATTGCATTATTAGATGTCCGTGTGTCTTACCTATTTGGAGGAAAGTTTAGAGTTGATGGAATCTTGATCTTCTGGTGGTTTCCCATCTTTCTTAGTTTCTGACATTGCTTGTGGAAGTATAGCCTCGGTTGGTAATTCGAAGGTGGGTAAGGTTCTTCAAGGGGTTTTCCAAATCTCTTTATGGGCGATTTGGAAGTGGAGAAAGAGAATCGTGAATGCCACTACGGATTCTATCCCAAATATTAAAGATGAAGACATATTCCCAATCATTCAAAGATTATCCAAGACTTGGATTACCGTTCGCCTTTCATCAAAGCCAGCCAACTAGGATCTTTGGATTTCTAGGCCTTTCGATTTGTTTGTTTGAGTCTTTATGGGTCTGTTTGTATAGTTTTCTTTAGTTATAGCCCATTGACTTTGTATAGTTCCAAGATCCTTTGCTTTCCTCTTTCTTGGTGGTTTGCTCTTTTATATATTATCAACTTTTTAAAAAAAGTTTGTTCCTTCAATTTGAAACATTCGTAGTGGGTTCGTAAATCCAAAACACTTCGAACAATCTTATCCATTTTGTTGGCATCCTTAAAAGACGACTGCATGGCGGTGTGGGAGAATAACTTTAGGGTTCTTCTAGGAGAGGATCTTGAGGCTGTGATACTCGGCCAGATTTCATCCACTAGCATAGATCTAGATATGTGGAGAAACACCTTATGAGACACGAGACACAAGATATCTCTACATTATAATTGAAAGATCAATTACCGATCTGTCTAAAATATCCGTAAAAAGATATAATGAAAGCCAAGTTCTGAGTTGGACTACTTTATCCTGAAATTGTTGGTTCATGTAATGGCATTCTATGTCTGTTTGATTATTCTAATCAAGTAATAATGAATGTAGAATTTGTCTATGGAATTTTTCAATTAAGCACAAACTAATCCTTCCAACTCATCCTTGTTTGATATCCCCTGATATTGTTCCCTCTGATGACGTGTTCCCCCCTATGTAGTGTTAAGGTTTAGATATGATCCAAGGATTACAAGATTGTATGTATACATAATTGTTTCCCCTACTAGTCTCATTTCTAAAGTGAAGTCATATCAAGCATGTTTTTAAATGCAACATTGTATTGGTCGGGTTGTAAAAGATACCTTGGCAAACATGATCTGTTTATTATGACATTCCATTTGCACACTCATGTTTTTGGGACAATTGCATTATCTGAATCCAGGTGGCCGGTACACTAGAAATCTCACAATCATCAATGGTTCTCTAGCTGTCATTTCTACATATAAAAGTAGATGGTCTTATGTTGAAAGGACATGTACTTAGGTGAGGTCAGAGTATGATAATGTTTCCTCTTAGTCCATATTTTATAATCATGAAACAACATATCAGCTCCCAAATCTTATTGACTTTGGATATATTCGTTACGACATTGATTCATAAACTTATGTTAAGAGCCTTAAATTGTTAGACGGCGAGGAAATAATCTATTTGAAGAATGATAAAAAAGAAAACATGGGTCATAAGTTTGAGTTATTAGTTATATGTGAGGGTTATGTTTATCAATTCACTTGGTGTCTATAGGTGTTGCTTCCTGTTTGGAGATGACTTTTTCTTCACACATGGGCACATATTTCAACAATGTGATTGACATCTTCATCCGCCATGAATGCAATCAACCCATCATCCAAAGACTTGTCAAGGATCCTAAATGTGTGAACAAAATCCTATTATTATCTCCTAAACCTTGTTCCCCTAGCATTCGAACCGACTCATAAATGGAGAACATGTCACAATCTATTAGGTCAACACAATCTAACAAAGCAAAAACTTGTATCGTCTTTCAGGTGGGTTAGAAAACTCACCATTGTGGTGGATTTTCAGCGTGAAAAGGTTCGGATAAGTATCTGAATAGAAAACGAAAAAACATCAATAACAATTTGAATTTCAACGTAACCTGCCATTTAGACACACATTGCATGTTAAAAACTTATTTGAACAAAAAAATCATGAAAAATCAAGAATAAACAATTTTACCATAAACGACCCCAATATCAGGAATCGGGTCACTATGAGCTCTAATCCGCCAAAATTAAGGTTAAACCATGTCGAATTAGTGATTTAATTTCTTGATTTGAAACAATCAATGGTGAAAATGAAATGGTATTGTGTGTAGAAGAAATGAGAAAAACAGTTTTGTGGGAACATGTTATGTTGCGTGGCAGGGAGTGTAAGTGTCATTGAGTGGGAAAAGTAAAAGGATCAAAATACCCACACATGAGATGTACGTGAGGTGCTTTAACAAGAAAAATTGATGATCGTTAGCAATCATGACATGGAGTGCAAAAAATAATGGACCACAGTGATAATTTGCAACAAAAAAAACTTTGGTTGGCATAGAGTGCAAATTTTAGAAACCACAAGGACATATTTTGTATTTTACCCTTTATTTTAAAAGTGAACAATTAATTTCAGATAACCTGAAAATAAAACACGGATAATACATCTGCAACGGAGGAAGTAATATGTGTAGTAAAATATAACTCTAAAGTTTTGACGGGGGAAGTAATCTATATAGTAAAATATAACTACTCCTCTACCAGACCTTAAATTTTGATCTTTTTGTCTAGTTGATTTTCAACTTCTGCTTTATATGTCTTAAACATATTCAAAGCTTCATCTTTAGTATTTATTAAGTACACATAACAAAATTTATTTCAATCATTAATGAAAGTAATATAATAATTCTTTCCTCTTCTTAATGGAGTTGCTTTGAAATCACATAAATGAGTATGTATTGAACCAAGTATTTCGTTTGATTTTTCTACAAATTTATTTGAATAACTTGTGAATTTAGATTCCACACAGATTTCACACTTGGATATTTTATCCTTAGAACATCTGGCAACATGCCTAAGTTTATCATTCTTTGCAAGGAACAGAAATTAACAAGGCCTAAACTAGAATGCCATAAGAAAGAAGGATCAATCATGTACATAGAAGCGGTGCTAGTGCCCGCGTTATTATTATTTATAACATTGTCATCAGTTACAACACTTAGTTTGAAGAGTCTCTCATCGAGGTAACTCTTTCCAACATACACACCACCTTTAGTGATTACAAATTTGTCTAATTCAAGCTTTAGTATGACGTTTCCTTTTCCTTCAATCTCTGAAGCGTTTCCATTCCTCGTGAACAGTGGTTCTGGTTCATTCACCTTTTGGTAAGATACAAACATCCTTCTTAAATTGCATATGTGCTTTGTGGCACCTGTATCAAACCACCAATCAACAACATTAGTGGTTAAGAAGGATTCAATTACTCCAGCATATTCTTTTGGAGACTCTACGTGGTTTGCTTGGTTGGAATTTCCTCTAGAATTTCCACCTCCATATTCTTTCTTGTGGCGACAATTCTTAACTTTATGCCCAAGTTTCCCACAAACATAATAATAGGATTCAGTTACTCCAGCATATTCTTTTAGAGACTCTACATGGTTTGCTTGGTTGGAATTTCCTCCAGAATTTCCACCTCCATATTCTTTCTTGTGGCGACAATTCTTAACTTTATGCCCAAGTTTCCCACAGACATAATAATGATAGACTTTCTTGAAGTTGTTATTCTTTTGTTGGGTGTAATCCTTCTTTCCATCCTTAGAATATTATGTGTAGAACCACCACTATTTTTGCCTTTGTTTTTGTGGTTGGACTTGGATTTAGAAGAGTTTTATCCAACCATGTTTGGATTTGGTTCTATTGAATTTGCATCAGCCTTTTCATTCATCTTGCTATCTTCCTCAACACGAATTTTAAGAACAAGTTGCTCAAAACTCATATCATCAGTCAAATGTTTAAGATATAACTTAAAAAATTTCCAGGATTGGGGCAATTTTTCAATGATAGAACCAAGAAGAAAGTTAGAGTTTATACTTATGCCTTCTACTTCCATTTCATGGACAATGATTTGAAGTTCTTCCACTTGCTTCACAATAGGCTTTGCATCGTTCATCTTGAAATTCAGTAATTTTCCAATAACAAATTTCTTAGAACATGCAACTTGAGTCTTGTATTTCTTTTCCAATGATTCCTAAATCTCCCTTGCAGTTTCAAAGGTTGAGTAAATATCATACAAGGAATCATCCAAATCCTTCAGAATATATTGTTTGCAATTATATTCATTATGATTCCATTATGAGGCGGCCCTTTCAGAATCTGCCATTTGTGCCTCAGTAGGAACATTATGTCCATCCACATACGAATTTGTTGATTCGGAATCCGTGAGAACATACAACACATGCAATGATGTCAAGTAAAACAACATCTTATGTTGCCAACGACGAAAATCAGATCCTTTGAACTTTTCAAGTTTTTCAACATGGGATTTCAGTATGGTTTGATCCATCTTGAAAATTAAGTTTTAGACTGTTAGGAATTTACTGATGGTAATACAACCTTATATAATACAAATATCTCATATTACAACAACGAATTAAGGCCTGCTCCAGTGTCCTAAAGATGAATTTTGCCCGAATTGATGCGACTGTTTTAAGGATACAACAATCAAATCAAGAATAAATACTTGAATCTCACGAATATGAATGATGCTTCATGATGAATTCTGCAGCCATATATATAGTGCTTGAAAAGGTGTCACCAACCATTGCAACTTTTCATCATACCTCTTCAAAATACCGTTATGTTTGTTATAACTGTAAAAATAAAAGAAACGTTGCAACTCTTCAATAATATGTAACAATAAAAAACCTAATATGGGTTATTAAATAATAATTCTAGATTTTTTAATTTGAGGCTCAAGGCCTAAGGCTCATCTTTTTGACCATTTAATATATATTTTAATTTATATAAATTAAGCCCAATTAATTAAATCAAAACAAGTCTAAAACCCACCATCAAGCCTATCACTAAGGGCTTGAACCATTTGTTAGTCATGTATGAAAAGACTTTAAAAATAAATAAAGATTTCATTGTTTTAGCAATGTGGGATAAGGCTTTGCATGTTCCGACATAAAGTCATATTAAAGTTATTACGACACAATAATTGCATTCAAATAAACATACAAAAAAGATTCATTCGACGGTTATAAGTTAGAATCATGTTAATCAATTTTCAAAGATATATGTTTAGTAAATGT
>BQNB010015759.1:0-10081 GCA_026074375.1 Tanacetum coccineum | reverse complement strand
GCTCTCCACACCTGTAACAAGGTTGATAAAATGAAGACATGTCGAAGAATTAATCGAATAAGAGGGTAAAGAGAATAAGAATTAAACGAGTAAGAGGATCGAGAAGAATATTTATAGATTTTTCAAATAATACATAAGGAAAAATAAGAAAGAAAAATATTTTTGGGTTTTTTATAAAGGAAAAGGAAAAATAAAAATAAAATAAGAAGAAAAATATTTTTGGATTTTTTATATTTAATTAGTACGAAAATAAACTTTCCGAAGAAAGGATCTTCAAGGCTCGAACACGAACAATCCCGTAGAAATTGCTACACCTCTCCCCGGCAACGGCGCTAAAAACTGATCCGTCCCTTTTAATACATATAAATACGTAATAATAAGGAAGATAATCAATAATAGTATAGTATAGTATTACCGTCGGGTTCAAGAAATTTACTTTTAACCAAAGCAAAATCTCAAAAACCTTACGGGTCGTTTCCTCGACGAGAGGTGAATGGAAATCTACGTTCAAGTTGTAAATCGAGCTTGAATAGCATAAAAGTTTTGGTTTTGTTTTCTAAATCTACTTAAAAGGAAAGCATATAAAAGGAAAGCTAAACTTTTGGTTTTAAACTATTTTTATACTAAAAATTAAACTAATATTAATTCTACGATTTAAACTACAAGATTATACTAAAATTAAGCTAAAAGATATAAATGACAAATATGCTTGCTAAGTGACGTGAAATGTTCATTAAGTGTGGGCTTAGGTTTAACGAATTAAAATGACAAGTAAAATGAAATGCTTAAAAATAAATGACAAGAAATTAAATTGCATTAAAAATAAATGACAGAATGTAAATCGAAAAGACAATACTTATGATTAAATCTTTTTTAAATCTTTTTAAACCCGCACCTAAATTCCAAATCACTATTCACTTAACAAGCACTAATAAATCTACTCACTACTCATAATGAAATAAAAACTTAACATTTTAAAAATAAAGCTACACTAAGCATGGCATAAATCAAATAGGAAAACATAAAATAAAACAATAAAATAAAAACTACACAAATTAATTGAAAAGGGATACCGAATTGGAGACCCGCAATTAAACGATAACCACCCGATTTATTTAGCTAAAACAAATAATCAAATTTGGTCTAGCTAAATAAACCCTTAAGCTCCGCGCCTCATGAGTTGACCGGTACCAAGAAGCAAAACACAAACTAATTGATTAATGAAATAAAATTTCTTATAACACATTTATTCTCGTTTTCTGTTTTTCCTTCATTACATGAATCCAAAATAGGCCCAAATCAATATAAACAAATTTTATCACCAATATGCTAGGAAGGAACTTTTAGTCAAGCTAAATAAAAACGAGATTATATCTTCTATCTATTCAAAAATGGCTAGATATTTAGCAAATCTAAATTCGAATCTAAAAAGCTTAGAGGGAATAAGCTTAAACGAAACATGATGAGAAAGCTTTGAACAATACCGCAACCTAAGAAAAATAAGACAATAAGCAAACCAAACAATGAGCCAAACACTAACTTGTCTAATTCGGATGTAAAGAAGGCTTCCAAAAAGCTTAAAGCTACAAATAAGAAAACCAACTAGTATTAAAATAAGCTGCTAACCATCGAATAACCGAATGGAACCAAATTAGGTAATCCAAACTAAATAAGCAATCTCTTGATAAGCACTTTAAACCATAAGCAATTCTTGAACATAAGCAATACTCAAAACCAAGCTACGATAAAATAAGAGAATGAAAAGAAAAAGCAATCGAATTCAAAAGTAAACCTGAAAAAAAAATCCTTCAACTGTTCGAATCATTTACCACAAATCTCTCAAAATTAAACTACCATAAATCAAACGGTAAATTAAACTTAAGCTATTACGTAGAACGGCATAAAGAATACATAAGAGAAAAAGTTACACTACTCCTACTAATATCCTACCCTCTGCTATCTAAATCTACTCCAAAATTATTAAAAAATAGACAACGAAAAAAATAAAATTATATCTAGTTCAGATGTGTCCTCCTCCGCTGTTCTTTTTCTTTCTTTTTATAACATGCGTATGTAGTACGCCAAGAGAAAATTGGGCCATCATCTTTTTTTTTACTTTCCATCTCTGTTGCGTGAAATGAGCCCAAGTAATATTTCATTTTGGGCTTGAGCAAGTGGTTGGGCTGCTGGCATTGTTTTGCGTTTATCATAACAATGGGTCGGTCCGACCCATATAAATGGTGTCGGGTCGGCCCAATAAAAGATGAAGGCACCGTCGAACTCGTTTTCTCGTGCTCTCTTTATTCCCGTGCTCGGTTTCGTCCATTTTTCTCTTTATTTTGTCCTCTTTTTTTTTATTCGTACCTGCACATACACAAACACAAAAACAAGCATATATTTGCCATTTTAATATGTTTTTGGTCTTTTGGGGTCGTTTAATTAGGTAAAAAGTATGTATAAAATAGCGAATACCAAATTCCCCCATGCTAAAGTATTGTCGTGTCCTCACGCAATGTAATAAATACACTATTAAAACTAAAAATTCCAATCCGCCCAAACTAATCACCTTGAAAAGTAGCAAAGTGCTCATCTAAAGGTATTAAGGAATCAATAGTTTAAAAAGCCCCGTTTTCACCATTTTTTTTAAATGTATACACTTATTCCTACTAATATTTTTGATTTTTTTTATTATATTTTTTTTAATTTTTTTTTAATTAATTTTTTTTTTAATTTTTTTTTTTTAGCAACTAACTAATTTATTTGACTTTCGTTATTTTCATAACTGTTAGGGATCATAGAATAAAATGCATTTCAATCCTAAAATGCCCCAAAAAAGGATAAATTCATCGTTCCCTACTTTTCACTTATTCCAAACCAAGCTTAAAACAAAATCACCGTTAAGTACAAGTATAGATGCTAACACTACTCATATTTGCAATTTGTAAACTTTTCACTCCCGACAATTATTATATTTAGGCGAATGTGCTATTTCGAATTTCAACCATGGATCAATGGTTTTTTATGCAAAATCCTATGCTTCACGTTCCACCCGAGAATATTGAGTTTGAAGGCGAGATCATCCCATGTAGCGACTTTCGTCTCGGCACATCCCAACCTCATCGGCTAAGTGACCGGGCTTTTGACACCTCACGGAGACTAGTATCGGGACTCACGGACCTTCGGTTTCAAAAACTCTTAGGTTTCTCGTTTACACATATCTTATTCAATGTAATCATAAAATAGTCTTAGTTCAAAAGCATATTTAAATTTAATAAAAATAATTTTCCACTTATTAAGCAATATAAACTTATTAAACCTCGGTCCTTTCCCCCCCCCCCCCCCCCCCCACCCTTAAAGGCTGCAACATCGGCCACGCCTCCGACAAGATGAAGCAAACATATTTCGACCATGGATTTTTTTTTATATATATATTTTTTTAATTTTTTTTTTTTAATTTAATTTTTTTTATATATATATATTTTTTTTTTTGCTGTAATCATAATATATTACCGGTGCCTTTTATCTCGAAGCCACATCGATAGCGAGTCGACAAGAGGTTATTCTACTTATTATGACACCGGCCCCCGCCTTATATGAAGACTTCAACATCGCCACTGCCACCGAAAGAGAAGTAATCTGGCGGAGATATTTATTCTACTTATTATTTTCTTTATTTATTAATTGCGAAGAGAAAATTTCGTTTTTAGAAAATTTAAGTATAAATTTGAACTAAGACTAAAAATATTGATACATTTCAATTTCAAAAATTGTTGATTTAAGTCTAATTTTCAAAAGTAGCACGTATTATTAGTCCGGTTAAGAGCTTATGGGAGAAAAAGTGACAAATACCACTATAGCTCTTAGGATTTCCAAATAATCCTTGCTTAGCATCCAACTTCTACTTAACACTATCATTTTTCGTTCTTCACGAATATTCGCGAATGCTTAGTCTAAAAGTTAAGGAACAAGCTAGAGCTCAACACGCTCGATCGGGTCAAAATTTATTCTTATTCTACCCAGCAGGAAAGTCAAAATTATGACAAATTTTTTTTTTTTTTAGTTTTCTAAATTTTTTTTTTTTTTTTTTTTTTGGTTTTTTTTTTTCAAAAAATTTTGGTGGTAAAAACGGGCTTACGTGAGAACAACGGCTGCAGGCATAATCAAATCGAAGATCCCCCCCATACTAGAACTAAACATTGTCCTCAATGTTTTAAAGGGTACCTACGTCATACTAAAGCCGTTTATGAATTATGCTAAAGATAAACGTTAGTCGAAAAGATTAGGATATTGGATTCCCACAATGAAGCTGAGGATGTGAAGCTCTTGTGATCGAAGGACAAAAACCGCGAGCACAAGAGGCTTCAAAAATCCGGGACATCCTGGACAATACAACAAAAACACAAGCAAACGAGAATAGAAGAGGCGAGCCTCTATACAACAACAAAACACTTATTCATTACTACTAAGCTAACATACTACTACTACAATAATACTAGGATAAACATGGGGTGCCTCCCACGAAGCGCTTGTTTAAGGTCACTTAGCTTGACCTAATCCCCCATACTTGAGCTTTCTGAGGGGGATAGAAATGGGTAAGACGAAGCACCGCCAAATTTGGGTGTTTGTACCATGAATCAAATATACGGGCTTCAGGAGAAAAGCTGTATTAGCCTTTTCAAGCCCCGATTGGTGGAAGAAGAAGGAGATTTCTCCTTAGAACATTAACACCGTGTGATTAAAGACTTTGTCTTCATTTTCGGATGAAAATGTAAGTAAAGTATCAATCACGGGGGAAAGAGGAGCAAGAATTCCCGTGGATTCGACTTCAATGCATATCCCGGGATCGTAAATCTTGTTTCTATCTCCGGAAGGAGAAGAATCATCAAGATTGGATCCGAGATCATTATGAGAAGGAATGAAGTCGAAATCCATTTGAAGGGCGGGATGGGTGGGAAAAATATTAGGCACATCCACCGTGGATTCTTCCATCCCAATCAATGGTTTGAATCTCTATCTCCCGAATCGGGATAATCAACATGAAATAATTCGAACTCGGGACGGGAGATAGAATTATCGTCATCTTCCGAGTCGAAATCATCACTCTCAATACCCGGTGGTATTGATCCATCACCATCAAGAAAAATGTCAATCTCCTCCATAAGAGAGTCACTATCCTCGACCGGGATAGGAGATGGAGAGAAAGACTCGGTAGGATTTTCATAATTAAATTCTTCTGGAGGGCGGGGAGAAGAGTTATCGTAAAGCAAACTTTCCAAAAACAAAATATCTCCCTCCGGATCAAGGTTGACATCATCAATTCCCGGTGGAATTGAGTGGGGAAGAGTGAGTTCACCACACGCGAACTCATCAAGAATAGATCGATCTCCTTGGAGTAATCCATTAATCGAAGTATCACGAAGCAGCAAAGATTCTAAAAGATCGATTTGCATTAAAGCACTAGATATTCAATCCGTGGAATTGAATTGGGTATTTTCTAACACCATCCTCATCAATTTGATCAACCTAGTGGAAAGTGATTTCTCAGCAAGATCAAAGAGAGATTAGAGAAAATTTTTAAAATTCTCATTTGGAACGTCCTCTTCGGAAAATGACTCATCACTCGAGGTAAAATCTTCATTGATATCGAAGAGAGGGTTAGAGAAAGTAAGATCGTGATTCTTTGAAGAATCATCATACAGAGGCAAATCACACTCACCTTTAGAAGAATCTTTGAACTCACTTGGGAATTGGACAAGGTCATCGACACTAGACTTTATTAATTCGTTCCCCCCCGTGCCGATTCCGTTCCTGGAAAATAGTGTGTCACGATGCTCATCTCCTTCATTATGAAAGAGGTTATCGGTTTTGGTGGAAATCGGTTGTGATAGCAACAACCACAGTAGAAGTTCATAAAAATATCTTTACAAGGGGATAGAACTTCCTTCGTCAACGTGCATCATCATAGCAAACATGGAACCTTCCAATATCGATCTTTAGCCGCTTGCTCTTCTTCAATTCGCTTTTCTTCTTCCTTCTTTTGTATAAATTGACCAACCATATCACACATGGATGTCATTTGCTCCATAAGCTTATTTTGAGAGTTGAGAAAGCTATTTTGAGCATTGAAGATAGGATGATTGACGGTATATTCGGGTTGAAAGTGTCTAAACCGAAAGAATGAGAATCATAGCACGTGCGGGAGAGAGTGCTGCGAGGGGGTGATTTAGTCTTCATTCATCGGTTGACATTGAAAAGTCTCATGAGGACCCCCGTAACTTTCACAACAAAGATATTGTTGTTGAAAATCATGAAAATCTTACGGGAAATTAAAGCCTTGATTGTAACACGGTTCCGAATAGATAAACGAAACTTGAGGTGTACAATAGTGACCATAACAAGCATTGTTTCCGCAAAATTCACAAGAATAGATAGGAGGTTGTGGAGGTGGGTTAAAAACGTTAGGAAAATCATCAACAAAGTTAGGTTTTGAGACGTAAGGTAATGAATTTTCTTTTTCAGAATAGCACGTCGTATCAAAACTTGGCAAAGTGTGTGGGAGCTCATCAATGGTTTGATTGCATGGCTCCGGATTAGAGATAATCGGAGCTTTCGGTGGACAATTATAACCAATGTGAGCACCTTTCCCACAAGACTTACAAGTGCATTGTTGACAAAAGATTCCATCTAACGATTCACCACACTCATAACAACAATTGTGGTTAATTTGTGGAGGACTTTGCGAGGAATTTTCACCGGGGTCCTGTTTGACAACGAATGGCTCTCGGGGAGCATTAACAACGTTGGTATTGTCATCGGATGACTCGGAAATGTTTAGAAGGTCTTGGTTAATTCCATTTTCATGACAAGTTGTAAACCAAACTTCCTTTAATTTCTTCCGCCATAGAGCACATCCTTGACAAGATGGACCTTCAACCGGGTTTCCACACTTCACACAAACTATAGGAGGTCGTTGAGACGAGTCGGGCGTTTTATTAGGATCACGAACGAACTTGTCTATGAGACCTCCTTTTGAACAACCACATGATTTATTGTACAAAGCTCCACAAGACGAACATTCTCTAATCGCGTAAAGGGGATTTAAACGATAGTCGAATGACGCCATAAGAATTAAACAATTTAGAGGGATAAGAAAAGAATTAAATAAATAAGAAGGTAAAGAGAAAAAGAATTAAACGAATAAGAGGATAGAGAAGAATATTTATAGATTTTTCAAATAATACATAATGAAAAAAATTAAAAATAAGAAAGAAAAATATTTTTAGATTTTTATTTTTAAGATAAAAGAAAAATATTTTTGGGTTTTTTTTTTATAATATTTAATATTTATAAAAAGTAAGGGAAAAATAAAATAAGAAGAAAAATATTTTTGGATTTTTTTTTTAATAAGTACGAAAATAAACTTCCCGAAGAAAGGATCTTCAAGGCACGAACACAAACAATCTCGTAAAAATCGCTACACCTCTCCCCGGCAGCGGCGCCAAAAACTGATTCGATATAAATATATATAATAAAATATATAAAATACCAAATAGTAATAGTATAGAGAGTATCCCGTTAGATAAGAAAATCACTTTAGAAAAAATAATAGTCTATCTTCCGAGTGTCGTTTCCACGGCGAGAGATGAATTGAAATTCACGAGAATGTTTCGTTTGATGCTTGAATGGCAAATATGTTGGTTTTGGTTTTAAACTATTTTTAAACTAAAAATTAAACTAACATTAATTCTAAAATTAAAAACTACAAGGTTATACTAAAATTAATCTAAAAGATATAAATGACGAAAATGCTTGCTAAGTGACGTGAAATGTTCATCAAGTGTGGGCTTAGGTTTAACGAAATAAAATACTAAAAAAAACAAGTTTCAAGAAATTAAATCACAAGTAAAGTAAAATGTTTTTTAAAATAAATGACAAGTATTTAAATTGCATTAAAAGTAAATGACGGTATGTAAATTGAGAAATTCTAGTGGCTATTAATTTTTTAAACCTTTTTAAACCCGCACCTAAATTCCAAATCACTAAATCACTTAACAAGCACTAATAAAACTGCTCACTACTCATAATGATAAAATAAGGTAAGCAAATCATTTTATACTAAAGCTACACTAATTAATCGAAAAATGATAGAAAATGAGACCGAATTGAAGATCCGCAAATAAACGAATACCACCCGATCTAATAAACTAGTAAACTAGCTTAATAGACCCTTAAGCTCCGCGCCTCATGAGTTGAACCGGGTTCACCAAGATTAAACTAGTTTAAAGCTAGTGATGAATGAGACAATAAAATATACTCCACACATTTCTGATTTAATAAGCAATTAAGCTAGCGACAATTAGGTGCTCAGCCGTTATGATACGTTGGAGCTTATGAAACAAAACTCATCGCACCTTTTTCAAAATTTCAAATCGAGTAATTTGAACTAAACTAAATAATGCTAGGCGAAAATCTATAAATAAGCTAAAGAACTTTGAGCTTTTCGTATGAATATTATCTCGAGGAGCTAGTTGAAATAAGCTATTTTAACTGCATAGTCGGAGAGAGAGCTCAAGAGATTTGGTTCCAAAAATAAACTAAAAGTATGAGCTTATTTTGGAAAATAACTAAACGAGATTTAGAAAATAAAGAAGAAAATAGAGAATTAAGAAAAGATGACAAGCCTCAAGTGATATCATTCCGTAAACATACTTAAATAAATCAAACCATTCATTAAACGTTCAAACCCAATCTGTTACATATATGACTGAAACGAAGAAAAAAATAATAATAAGAAGAATAAAAATAAATCTAATCCTAAATTATTCTTCTATCTAATCCTACGAAAACTAAGGAAAAAGAAAAAAAAACAATGAAAAGATAAGATGGATAATAAAAATGCTAAGGATAAGATATCTCAAAAAATGAGATTTGCTGTCATTGTACGTTACCCACTCCAAAAAATAAAAACTAAAGAAATATATCATTTTCATGCGTTTTTTGTACGCAGTAATACCAAAAATGGATTTTGGGCCTTCACACTAAATCTTGGGCCAGTGTTGCAATTTGTTTTGGTCTTGGGTATGTATTATGCTTCCAATCTTGGGCTGGGTTTATTTTGCAGTTTGGGCCAGCAGTTGTATAGTCTTAAGCCTTTAAATAGTATGGGTCGGTCCGACCCATATAAATGGTGTCGGGTCGACCCAATAAAAGATGAAGGCACCGTCGAACTCGATTTCTCGTGCTCTCTTTATTCCCGTGCTCGGTTTCGTCCGGTTTTGCCTTTGTTTTGTCCTTTTCTTGATATCCAGTACCTGCACATACATAAATGCAAAACAAACATATTTTGGGTATTTTTATGCCGTTTTTGGTCGATTAGGCCCGTATTATTATGTATAAAATATGTGTAATTAAGCACATATTACACTACAACAAATGTAATATTTTTTAGTGTGTCACTATATGAATATCAATAAATTTAGTGAGACTACAAATGTGTCAAAAGATATTTGTGTGTCACTACTATCCATTAAAAAATTTAATGTGTCATAATAAAGAAAATAGTGTGTCACTACTCATTAGACATATTTAATCGATTAATGTTGTGTGTAGCTAGGAAAAAAACAAAAAATTCAAAGGTATTGAAATTGGTCAAACACCCTAATTTAATATATCATAACTAACATTAATTAACAAGGAGTTATGGTATTAACTTTTACTTATTTACTAAAACGGCATTGTTAATCTTAACCATTGATCAATTTTAGCTAGTTGTATCTAACGATTAAAATCCCTTCCTATCTTTTCTATCTAAATCTACATTTCACAATAACCAACCCCTATATATATATATATGTATATATATATATATATATATATATATATATATATATATATATATATATATATAACCTATATAAAACACGCTTTTGAAAAACTCATCTTCACTCCCAAAAAACTAGAAAATGACACGTGTAAAACAATTTTTAATCAACGGCTGACAAAAAAAACAATAACCTCACATTAATTATCACAAAACAAAACCCCTCAATTCAAACCCGTATGAATGTAACACCGGCAAAAA
>BQNB010015758.1:10076-72696 GCA_026074375.1 Tanacetum coccineum | reverse complement strand
GCTGAGTTAATGAGACTGTAGATTTGTGAGCAGCTAGATGATACTTGGGCTTGGGTGGCCATGGGACCAGAGAGGCAGCCCGATGCTGCGGCTGGTGCCCCTAGGGTGGTTCAGGATGCCCCTATTGTTGATGAGGGAGGCCAGGCTAATTCGGCACCTGCACAAGCACCACCACCACCACCAACTGCTGCCAGGACCATGCCGTAGAGGATGGCCAGATTAGAGGAGGACGTTCACGATATACGTAGGACGTTAGCTAAGCAGCGTGAGGTGATTAGTGCGATGGCTCGTGATTTTTCCAGATTATGTACATGGATTACCACTAGCCTCGCACGGATGATGGACAGAGCTGGTGTAACATACACCAGCTATTCTGAGACACCGAGAGAGTACATGAGGCGCGTGAGATGTAGGACTGGAAAGGCCAGTACCTCCACAGCTCAACGGGACCAGCATCAGCCAGACCCATAATCCCTCCTATCCTTATCTTTTGTTTATATCTACATGTACATTTATTATTATTCATGTCATGATGTATCTAACTATTAAATAGGTTCTTATATTTTTACGTATATATCATGGTATTATGTTTTGATTTGTTTGTGTATGATAGAAACAAGCCTGTCAGTAAGTTCAGCACCATAGTTCATGAATATGTTACGGAACCAAACAGGATATTCACACCAAAATACTGAATGGAGAAGAGAGAGACGATTTCAAAAGAAGAGAAGCTGAAGACAAGTCTAACTTAAAGACTTCGCTGTAAACAAAAGTTCTTCCTGAGAGACAACCTGGATTGTTATTTAATTTTATCGAGTCTGTCTTCCCATATATCAATACGGCATATCCGCTCCATACCATACGGCGTATTGATTGTCTGGACGTTATCAGTCTTTATCTTTTATTGCACTTTAAAAACATTATTGTCAATTCTGGAATAGGGTGTATTCACTAACCTGATACGCCGTATCCACCAAAACTGACTCGTATTTATTTAGTTTAGTTTAGTTTAAACTAACTGTAGGTACCAAGATAGGAATGCACATGTTCTTCCTATATTTTATACAAGACCTCGTGAAAGAAATATCGATGAAGTTGGTGGAATGCATATTTTCTGGAATTATGTGTGTGTTGTTCGTGCTAGGATTCAGACGCTTTTCCAGCACATAATCTTTCTCATAAACGTAACTTGGAGAATCTATCGAGCAAATATCAGGGGAGTTTCTTATTTTAATTCTTTTTAAATTCCCGTATTTAATGTTTTATCTATACAACGAGGACGTTGTATAACTCAAGTGGAGGGATGGAATTAGAATGTTTACTTGTCCTAATTTTCACACTAAAATGCTTAAATATAAAAAAATTTGAAACATAGTTTTGTAAAATTACTTGATACATAACCCACACACAATAACCCTTGCTAGATATTATGAGAATTAAGCCTATCCGTTTCCAAATGTTTACACATCCTAAATGTTTTACCCAAAATTTCACAATATATGAGTTACGTCTTCCTTTTTTTTGTGCCGGAGATGTAGTAGACTTTAGAACTTGGCTTGGTATATCACTCGACACCGCAATGATAAGTACTATGGATTTAATTAGAGTAACTTGTTTAAATTGGTAAATTTTAGGATTACACCCAAATCGCCTTTACATGTTGCTTATTAACTAACTACACCGGTTAGTTAACCTCTAGTTTAAACCCTTTTCCACTCTCATCTTTAGAGTGATGATCCACTAGAAAAACCCGTAGAGCCAATCCTTTAGGAATTACACCAACTATTTGTTTCGTTACACCCTTACACCTTAACCTACCCTGTTAGATTAAGTTTAATTTATAGTTGCTAGTTGCTTAAAGTGTAAAGTTTGTATTTCCCAAGTCTTGTGTCATTTTCTATCTTTGGTGCGGTTAGAAATTTGCACATTGCAAATGGGAATGTATATTAGTAGTCAAAACTCATGTGATTTTACTACCATCACAATTAATGGTGAATCTGAAGAACGAAGAACTAACGAAGGAATTATCCGGAATTATTATGATCGTGAAGATGGTGAAACTACACCGAGATTTGAAGTATAGTTAGCAAAAAAAATGAAAAAATGAGAAAAATACAACAAAAAAGAGAAGGAAAGTTTGAAGATAATCGTTTTGCAACTATCGAATGAATTACACGAAGGATCGATTATTCGTTGATACGTCTAAAAAAATATCAACGATGTAGAGTATTGTACAAAGTGGAAGATATTGCCACTTGCCTTGTAGAGTATGTAAAGTTTTAGGATGATTGGGAAGTTGACCGTTACGGGAATGCCAACTTAGGTTGTTGTTTTTGATCTATGATCAAGAGGTTGTAAATAGTTGTGTCTTTATCATGGTAACGGTCGAGAAAAAGTGTCTAGCAACTTGTACTTTAGGCTTAATCTATTTGTTTCTTGATTTTTATTTAACAACAATTTACTTCCCTCTCACCTAATGATTAGTCGCTGGTTTTACGCGAATGAGGACTTGTTCGAGCATGCATGTCTATTCCGTTGTTACGGCCATGTATGCATGTCTTAGTTGCCTCATTGGTTTACGACTTTTGGTGAAAGTTAGAAGGTTCCTACTCTATATCATTCTTCATCTTAACCGTTGGTTAAATTTGAATGAGGATGTGATCGAACACACATGTCTATTCCGTCATTACGGCCATGTATGTGTGCTTTAGTTGCCTTGTTGGAGTGGTACTTCTGGTGAAAGATTGTAGAATGATCAATCGTAAGCCTTTCCATACAAAAACCCATATTTACCTTTATAAACTTGTTACTCCTTGGCTTTAGTGGTGGAGATGTGTATCCTTGCTAAGCTTATGATAGAATACTCATCACGACCGAGCAATTGAGCGAATTAGTTACATGTTACCACATAGATTAGTTGAGTGATTTGAGTGTTTTCATCTTCCTATTTTGTGAGGTGTTTGGTTGTGTACTTGTAATAGATCGAATAAGTGCTTTAACGGAAAATATCCTTAAGGGATACATTTTTATAAACTTCTAAAGGCTACTTGAGGACAAGTAGGATTCAAGTAGGGGGACCTAGATAATTCAACAAATAACTAGTTAATTAGATATTGCCGATGGTTTATTGATCATGTTGACTAGCAGGTGACCTAGATAATTCAACAAATAACGTTCTGATTCCATTGGATAGTTGGACAAGTGGACTACTAGTGTATAGATTGCCATTAAGCGGTAAGTAGGTAAAGTCTCTATGAGCTAGGGTTTAACAAGATCACCATTGATTTAATCCCTAAGATAGATTATAATCAGCAAATAAGGATGCTTTATGCAGATGCTTTAATTGTGACAGAATTAATGTGTCTAGGTCTTAGGATGATGTAACGCCTAAGTCTTAAGAATGATATGCCACCTCGAGAGAAGAAATCATTGCACTTAATAAACAAACCAACGTTCTAATCGGATTAATAATGGTTAATACAATTTTCTTATATAAGGTTCGACCGCTCTTTTATCTTTTGTCTATTAGCTTGCGTGAGTTGTCACACCCCGTAAATTCCCGGTTAGTATTCCGACCCATTCCGGTCATCTACTTTTAAAAGTTATACGTTACGTTTAAATCTGACAGTTTACCGAGAAACTAAACTGCGTAAAAACTGAGAAACGTCATCGGACGCGTTCCGGCATCGGTTATAAATTAATTTAGGCTTAATATAAGATATTTTAGCTTTCCTGAGTGTTTCATGATTTTTAATCACTTCCGATATTAATTTTAGGACCTTATCTCTTAAATTGCGTTTTTCGCGTTTTGACCAAACGGAACCCCGGAAACTCGAAATCTTTTTGTGTAAACTCAAGTTATCGATAATCTTATGCCCTAAGCTTAAAAATTTCGTTCACCCTCATTCCCATACATATGAAGATGTCTAAAGCCAAGCCAAAACACTTTTGGTACTTGAAATTAAATCATCCTTAAACCACTAACACAAATTTTGAAAATATTGCCATACTAGTGAAGGAAAGGGACATTTTTGTATCCTAGCAACATGCATGCATGCAAGACTCTTACACATCACATGTTACTTACACCATTGACTTCATTTAATTTGGAATTCAAAAGTCTAACCAAGTATGCATGAACCAAGACCACAAAAATGAACCATAATGGTCCTTGTGCCTAGTTTCGGCCGAGCAAGGGGTGACACACACCTTTGGTGTGTGTTGGTCACTTAAGGGTACCTATGAACCTTAAAACCCTAGCCATTTGCATATATATACCACACTTTCTCTAAACTAGGTCATTTCATTTTATTTCAAACTCACCAAAAATTTTCTTCCTCCTCCCTTGTGCCTCCTAGCTCACGGCACAACACCAACATACATACCCATCCATATCTTTTGATTTTCTTCAAGATCCAAGTACTCTAAGCTCATTTCTAAGGTTATCTAAGGTAGATCCAAGTGTTGATTCATTTATTTTCAAGGTTTCTAAAGATTACAAAGTTAGGGTTTCTAACTTTGTAAGTGGGTTTTCAAGATCTTGAGTTTTATAGCTCAAGCTTTGTGTTCCTCTCTTGCTTTCCACCTTTGTAAGCTATTCTTGTCACCATCTTATGCATCTTTTCATTTTTATTTAGATCCAAGAATCCTTGTGTTTGTGCTAGTTTTATAAAAAGAAATAAAATGTTATTTGGTCATCTTTTATAAAAGTATAGATGTACATCATTGTTTTATAAAGCTTTGTGAGATGAGAGTGTAGATGAGAGTTGCAACAATAGATCTAGGGTATGAGGTTGGATTGGAAAGTGGTTATGTTGGTTGGTTATTTGGCGTAATAAAGATTTGGGACTAGATTTAAGACACTAATATTGCGAGTTGGGTTGATTTTTTGTGGCATTTTTCAATAAATATAGCTTGCTGTCCCAAATGTAGTATTGTGGTTTATATGATTACTTAAAAAGTTTTCATTAGGCGAAAGTAGTTATTAGAAGAGCTTATTTCGAATAGATAATTTTTCATATAATCACACTTTAAATCGACTTAAAACGGCCAAGTATGGCCAAATGAAACTCGAAACATTTTTCGCATCCATAAATGATAGTGGCTACTGGGAATAGTAAAATGGGTTTTCCGGGCACTTTCGGACATTTTTCAGGTATTATTTTAGATGCACATGCGAACCATAGATTAAATGATAGGTAATTAGTTAGAACAACTAGAAATGTCATGAAAGGATATATGAGATGCCGATCTTAATAAAAAGTAGGATTATTAAAAAATGGTACGAATTGGACATTTAGGCGATTTAAACCTAAGGATTAGGCGGTTTAGGATTGTTTAAGCGAGTTGTAAAATATGGAAACTTAAGAAAATAGGGGACACTATTAACATTTTGAAAAAAACGTTTCGCTAAAAAGAAAAAGGTTCTATAAAGAAGTAACTTTTTTCTATAATTTTATTTAGTCATACTTTATTAAACAAACTAAAGCACAAACACATATGGATGTCTTTTCTCTTGAAAGCGTGTCGTACAAGTTTCGGTTATCTTTCGTTTACCTAAGACGCGTCATTTATTTAGGTCGCGTGTAGGACCTTTCGGCTTTATTTCTTCCTCGTTGATTATCGATTCACCACTTGCTTAAGGTGAGTTCATAGCCCCACGTTTTACCTATTTTCAAATGCTTTATACTTTGGGGTGAGAAACATTGTTTGCTTTTAAAATTGGACACAAGTTCTTAACGTGAGTTTTACATGTTTATGTGTTGCCTAAGTTTGCTTACAAACCACTATTGCCCGAACTATCATGAACCGTTAGTCACCTATGGCCAATTGGATTGGTTAAGTGAGCGCGAATGCGTAAATAGATCTATTGGGACTAATTATCCCTATCTGCTTTGGTTCCACTTAACGAAGAACAAACGGATATATGTCATGTCGATGTGCGTTGTGGTGGTCTTTGGTTTGGGACACCAGTTAAGGGCAGGAATACTATGTGGCATGATATGATATGCCCTGTTGTTATTAGCATCGGTGTCATGAGCTTAGCGTAACAGTAAATACTTTTTATGTGATGTTGTATCTGTTATAGTAGTCGCATACGTTTTGAAATCTTGTGGTCCACTCTTGTATTAACTTAAACCTATGAATTCACCAACATTATGTTGACGTTTTAAACATGTTTTCTCAGGTGCTTAGCTTGGCTTGATTCTTGATGCTAAATGGAGTCTATGTGCTATGTGACTTCGCCAATTTCAAGACTTATCTATTTATATACTCGTTGTCATTATCAAACTTTGTTATGCTTCCGCTACATTTAACTTTCTTATGACCGGTTGTAAAACTTAAATTAATTTTCTTTATGCAACGAGTACAACTATTTTTCAAACGTCCATGATTAGTGGTCGTTCTTTATTGCTTTGTGTTCGGATTGTTATGACGTCACGCCCTCGGACACGTATTCCGTCCAGGCCCCGTCTGGGGGTGTGACAGATTGGTAATCAGAGCCAAGGTTATAGAGAACCAGGTAGTTATACTAGGTCTGGTCTATAACCAGTATGTGATCCTATGTGCCTCTATCTGTGCTTACGTGTTGTCTATCCTTGCTATACATATATATAAGATTTCTATATATACTTGAGACTATTATATATTGCCATATTTACCTTGCCATTCATTTCATCGTTTCTTTATGCCTTGCATGGTTTCATATAAAGGAGATTTATATAAACTTTTGCTTGTGCAGATCATGGCAGCTTCAGCTATTGCTATTTCTTCTGATTCTTCGGATGAGAGTGTAGGATCACCGCCCTCTCGGGTTATTCTTTTTGGTGATATTCCGATTGTTATTCCTTCTACTTCTGTGGTTGTTCCAAAGACTTCTACTATTGCTCCTGTTATTTCATCTGCTGCTCCTGTGGTTGAGACGACTCTTGTCGCTTCACCCACTGGATTGCGTGGCTTGGTTCCCTATTTGGGTTCAAATTCTGATTCACAAGATGAGATGTCTTCACCAGAGCACATTTCTTCGCTACCAGCTATTTCACCATTCTTATGCACCGATTCTTCTGAGGCTCCTGATTCTTCTGATGGACCACCATCGCAGGACCCTTATGTTGCTACCGTTGCTCGTTAGAGGAGCAGGGTAACAACACGTCCATCATCATCATCTGAGTTTCCTATTGCTCCTGTTACTGCCCCGCCCGAGATTCGTCGACGGTCAGCGATTCTTATCCGACCCGGGGAGGCTATTCCTTTTGGTCAACCTTACCGCACCCATCTTAATGGACCGCGTAAGTTGTTGACTGTAAGGAAGAGAGTTGGACCTTTACCAGCTCGCAGATTAGCATGGAGGAGTGCATCACCTTGTTCTTCAGACCACCACCCATCTTCTTCTAGTTCATCTTCGGATTCTTCGCCAGTTCATTCTTCGGGTTTGGATGCACCAGATCAGGCTCATTCTGGATCTTCGACTAGAGATGTATCACCTAGATTGGGTTACCCTCCGAGGAGAGCACCACAACGTAGTGAGGCATTTCGTCGTTGGTGTGCTGCTCCATTATCTACTTTGTATCCACCGACTACATCAGAGTCATCATCAGAGAGACCCCTGCATTCATCTTCACATTCTGCTGGACCATCTCGTAAGAGATGTAGATCCCCGATTGATTCTGTACCTTATCATGCCAGTTACTGGGTATTAGCTCTACCCGTTGGTGATCACTTATCCCCCGTAGAGGTTAAGAGTTCTTATTCATCAAGGACTAGCTTAGAGGGGACCGCTGAGGTTGGCCCCTACAGGAGACTGGGGTTGATGTGGGGTTAGTATTGGTGATGGGATTGTGGTTTGGATGATCGTCATGTTGGGTTGACCATTAGAGATGACTCAGTTGACACAGTGGATTTATGAGGCTGACGCCAGCACTAGAGTACGGGCTTGTGAGGCAGGTGGTAAGACCCTATGACTGCACCGTTAGTTGAGGGGAGGAGGTTGTAGAGCCAGCTGGAGAGGGTTCTCCTGACTTGCCTGTTACTAGGGATGGCATTGATAGGATTATTGGGATCGAGACTGCTCAGGGACGGTTGGAGGCCGATCAGTTGATAGCTAGTGGAGACAGGGCTAGGATGGCTGAGGCGATCTATAGTTTGAGGTTGGAGAACCTCAAGATTCGTGCTATGTTGTGATATATGAGCGGGGGGGGGGGGGGGGGGGGGAATCGTGTGAGCTAGCTTCGTACTTCATATGTCACTTTCCACAGGAGGTGTTTCGTCAGGTTCGTAGGGATGTTGTGATTGCTCAGAGGGAGAGCTTTAGGAGGTTGGAGATGTATCTGGGAGGCTGTTTCGGCTTTCGTTCCATTGTCTAGTTTTTCACTGATCGATGTTTTGATAGGGACATTAGACACATAATGGTTAGGTCTAGTATTAGCTGTAAATATTTATGAATCATGAAACCTATCCCCCCCCCTTATATTGGATTTGGGTTGTATGAATTATGCTTTTATTTATGAAATGAAAAGCTTGTTTTGGATTCTCTCGCTTAATTATCTATATTGTTATTTATTTTTCTTGGCAAACGTGTTACAATTAAATTTACTTCATATCATGTATTAAATTATCATTACCGATGTTGTATATTCGTTTCAAAAATCTCACTATGAGTTGTGTCTTGTGATGTAGAACAATGACAAACACTCGTTCTGGAATGACCCACGCCGCAATTGAAGAAATGATCAATCAACGTGTGAACGCAGCTCTAGAAGCTCATCAGGTTAACCAAAATCTTGCACTTGGGAACAACAATGGAAATGGTAATGGAAATGGTAATGGTGATGACAATGGAAATGGTAATGGGAATGGTAATGGAAATGGTAATGGTGGTGACAATGGAAATGGTAATGGTGATGACAATGGAAATGGTAATGGAAATGGAGATGGAAATGGAAACCATGGAGGTGACAACGGCGACGGCAATGAGAACCCCAATGTGAATGGAAGAGGCGGTAGGTTGGTTGCTCGTGAATGTACTTACCAGGATTTCATGAAGTGTCAACCAACGAGTTTTAAAGGAACTGAAGGAGTGGTTGGTCTGATAAGGTGGAGTGAGAAGATGGAGACTGTGTTTCACATCAGCAACTGTCCGGAGAAATATCAAGTGAAGTATGCAACTTGTACCTTGCTCGACAGTGCACTAACCTGGTGGAACTCTCACAAGAGGACCATCGGAACTGATGCTGCATACGCTTTATCATGGAGAGAACTAATGAAACTTTGGATGAAGTGATTGCCCGAGAAATGAGATTACAAAATAGGAAAACCGAGTTGTGGAATATGTCGGTGAAAAAAATAATGACATCGCTAGTTACACTCAGAGGTTCCAGGAACTCACTTGATGTGCACCAAAAATGGTTCGAGGAGGATGATCGGGGGTGGAGAAATTCATTGGAGGGTCTTCCGATAACATCAAGGAAATGTGTTTGCTGCTAGAACCTACAAGACTACAAAAGATGCTGTTCGATATTGCCAACGCTGATGGCTAAAAACTTGAAAGTTATGCTGTGAGAAATGCGAGAACAGAGAAGATAGGACAACATACTATGGAACACAACCTTTGTGGGCAATAACCACCCCCACAAACGACAGAATTACTGGGGGACAGAATGTAGCTAGGGCCTATGATGGATGGGTAACAATGGGGAGAAGAATACGAAGGTTACTTTCCACTTGCAACAAGTGTAAGCTCCATCATTTAGGCCCTTGCACTGTAAGATGCGGTGAGGTTGTAACAAGAGGTTGGACATTTGCCCAAGAACTGCAGGGTTACAAATCCCACTACCCCCACCCAAGGAGGCCAAATAGCGAATCAGAGGGTTGTGACTTGTTTTGAGTGTGGAGCACATGGGCATTATCGGAATGATTGCCCCAAGATCAAGAACCAAAACCGTGGCCAAAGTATAAAACACGAAAGTTGTCCGAAATGAGATTTTACTATAATGTTGGCAACCGCTAAGCCTGAAAGTCAATAACGAGAGACATTTTTACCACAAATCGGAAAAATAAGTTTTTAAGGAAAACACTAAAAAATAGTGGGCTGTTGGGAATTATAAAAAGGGGTTTCGGGCACTTTCGGACGATTTTGGATGTTTTAATTGCGAGCGAAACATATAGAAATGCTAGGTAATTAGTTAGAACAACTAGAAACGTCATGAAAGGTTAATTGAGATGCCGAACTTAATAAAAAGTAGGATTATTAAAAATAATACGAAACGGACATTTTAGGCGATTTAAACATAAGGAGTAGGCGATTTAGAACTTGTTAAGCGATTTGTAAAATATGGAAACTTAAGAAAATAGGGGACGCTATTAACGTTTTGAAACTAAAAAGTTTCCTAAAAAGGAAAGTTTCTAAAAATAGTAATTTTTACAAGTGTCGGGATTTAACTAAGACATAGAAAAGTTTCAAAGTCTTTTATTACTAAAACGCAAACACACTTGGATGCTTTAAATGATAAACATGGATGCTTTACTTGCTTCTTTGATAAATGCTAAGTCATACCCGTACTTACTCTAGGTCGCGGCTAGACCTCCTTATATCTTCATCATCTGTTGTGGTTATCGCTTACCCTTGCTAAGGTGAGTTCATAGCCCCACACTTTTACTGATTTACAAACGCTTTATACTATTGGGGTGAGAAACATTGTTTGCTTTTAAACTGGACACAAGTGCTTTACGTGAGTCTTACTTGTTTATGTGTTGCCTAAGTAGCTTACAAACCTACTACTGCCCAACTTATCATGAACTGTTAGTTTCTCGACCGGAGGACCGGTTGAGGGAGCGCGAGTGAATAGATAGATCTATTGGGACTAATTATCCCTATCCGGGTAAGCATGCACTTACTTGTTTCTGTCGTCGATGAACAAACGGATATATGTCATGTCGATTATACTTTTGGTGGTCTTTGGTTTGGGACACCAGCTTGGGGCAGGAATACTTTGCAACAGGATGTAACATGCCCTGTTGACTTAATTAGCTTCGGTGTCATGAGCTTAGTGCAACAATAAATACTTTTATGGTGCTGTATTCGTTTATAGTAGTCACAACGTTTGAAATCTTGTGGTCACACTCTTATACAAACTTAAACCTATGAATTCACCAACATTATGTTGACGTTTTAAACATGTTTTCTCAGGTGCTTAGCTTGGATTGATTCTTGATGCTATGTGGAGTCTATGTGCTATGTGACTTCGCCAATTTCAAGACTTATCTTTTATTTACTCGTTGTTTTTATCAAACTCTGTTATGCTTCCGCTACCTTTTTAACTTATTTATTTTGGGCTGTAAAACTTAAATCTATTTTGTTTTTATGATACGAGTTGGGTGTAACTTTTCAAAGTCATGTTTAGTGGTCGTTATTTATTCGCTTTGTTGATCGGATGTTATGCGTCACACCATCGGGAACACTTATTAAGTCTAGGCCCAGTTTGGGGGATATCTTGTGACCAGATTGGTAATCAGAGCCAAGGTTATAGAGAACCAGGTAGTTATACTAGGTCTGGGCTATAACCAGTATGTGATCCTATGTGCCTCTATTTGTGCTTACTTGTTGTCTATCCTTGCTGCATACATATATATGAGATTACTATATATATACATAAGAGTATTACATATTGCCATATTTACCTTGCCATTCATTTTAGCATTTCTTTATGCCTGCAGTGTAGGCCTGGCCTGTGTTCTGCCTCTTATTCTTTTGTTGTTGGTTTTAATTGTTTTTGGAAAGATCATCATACTTTCTTTTCTTTTCTACCTGACGTTCAGCATAGGCATGGGTCTTCTTATCCATCAACTCAGTTGTAAACTCGATAGCCTCTTGCATGGTTTTTCGGGCGTTGATGCTCCTTTATACTGCCAAAGGGAAAGTATCATATCGGCAAGCCACCCGAATTTACTTTTCAATCTTGTCTACCTCTTTGGGAACATCTAGATCACACTCAATGCTAGTTGGCTGAAATCGTCGATTATAGGGCAACAATCGGTGCCCTTACCTTAAGATTCTACATCTCTGTCTCTATCTTTCTTGTATCTCAGCCCTTTGGGCAGTGCTTATCAGTCTCATTCTTCAGTTGTTGCCCATGGCATGGCTATTGAGCTGCTTAGGAGTAGTGGTTCTTAACATGGGCATTCCACCATGTAAGAGCATCATCTTGTAGAGTTCAAGTCGCAAATTTAACTTGACAAGATGCTATGCAATTGCTAATGCTAAACACAGACTCCATTTTATCAAACCATCGAGTGAGTCTGATGAATCCCTCAGTGCCTTTAACATCCAAAGGTTTGCATTTTAGAAATTTCGACTAAGAGCATTCGCGAATAGCTTATGCTGACCTTGGTCCTGAACCATTGATGTTATAGCCATTCCTAACTCTACTTGCTTCTGCTTCAGCCATTGCAGCAATAACTCCTTGGTCAATTAAGGCCTAAAGTTGTGCCTCAGTAACAGTTATGGTGGTTGCTGTTGGGGCTGGTATGACTGGTGTTGACCTTGTGGTTCGTTTTGGTGCCATTTTCTTCAATCACAAGAAAATACAATACCCGTTAGATTTCAATACAATCATAACGTGATTATACAACTGAATTGTAATCAACAATGATATAACCAAATCGACATTCATTCATAAACAAATTCGATTACAGACGTGACATAATACAACCATTCCATATATAACTGGAAAACATACATGATTGGTTCAGATACAAAATGATCACCTCGATTAGGTTACAAGATAAAAGAATATATACAACCTAAAGCCATACTAGCCGGGAGTTACCCGTAATACTTAGTAGGCTATACAACATAGCTAGACAAAAGACAAAAGATCCATACCGGATAGCTAATCAAAACAAAAGATCTATACCGCCTGCTAGCTGGGAGTAACCCATAAAAACTTAGCAGGCTATATAGTATAGCTACAATATGGTAGAAAAGTAACCCTAAGCACTACTACCAGTATCCTCTAAGGTGTCATCGCGTGCTCCAGCCTCCAAAGCCTGAATACGCATGATATGCCTCGTCGCGCGATCATCCGCGTCCTGACCCTGCCACTCATGGCGACGCGCCTGAGTCCCTAACACTGTAATTCGTGCCTCTAATGCCCTGCTGTAAGCCTCAGACCTAGCCAAGGCCTGATGGTTCTCCATACTCTCTTGCTCGTAAGCAAGTCTCTCTCTCCTCAATACCTCAATCTCAGCTCTCATAGTTGCACAATCCTTCTGGGCATCGTGATGTCATGAGTAAAACTCCGAACTCTCCCTACTGCGAACATCTACCTGGTAACTGACCCTCAGGTTGACCACCTCTAAGGCGACCATCATCCTCCTCTCAGTATCTCGGACTCTAGTCTCTATAGTGTCTACAGAACTGCAATCGACCCTATGGGCCATAGTGGGTCCTGGCTGTCTCGCAACAGTAGAACTCTCCCCAACCTCACACCCTGGTCTGGGAGCAGTAAGTAGTAGCCTCTTCCGAGGTGGCGTATCAGCCTCAGGAATATCAGCTCTGCGGCTAGTGGATGGTGCAAGTAGTGGTATAGGTAACAATGGTGGTGTCCCTGATGGGAGTAGTGTATGATAGGTGGATGGTGCTGTAGCTCTCATCTGAGCCATGGCTGCTCTAGTACGTGGGGGTTGGATAAGTGGGGGTAAAAAGGATGGTGGTGGTGAAGGTGCAGAAGCAACCTCAGTAATGTATGCCTCTATAGGTGCCTCATCCTCAGCTAGCACTAAGTCCTCAAGGTGCTCAAGCTCAGGAATGTACACTGGTACATGATCCTCCAGCTCCATGGGATCAGGTACATACTCTGGAGAATGCGGTGCCTGCTCCAGTAACTGTCTGGCAGCCTCATCGTAAGGATCCTCAGATGGGATACTCCATGATCGTGCCTCAGAGTGAACAAAAGTATAGGTAACTGCGGAATCAGCTGACATGACTATTGTGACCAGCAGAAATAACTTATATGAGTATATTATATAAGGCTCTTATAGTAATATATATTTATATCATAACATGTATATCAATTATGAATGCATCTAGTCCAACCAACTAATGCAACAAGTAGTGTATGCATGAATGTATGCACATATGTATGTCCCGTGTAAAAACCCCTTAGTATGAAGAGCTATGCTGATAAGAGGCGTAAACCTCTTGAATTCCAAGTTGGAGACCGAGTATTACTGAAGGTATCTCCATGGAAGGGAGTGGTACGATTTGGTAAGAAAGGAAAGCTAGCACCACGATATGTGGGACCATTTGAAATCGTGGAGTGTGTTGGACCAGTGGCTTATCGACTGAAGTTACCCCAGGAGCTAAGCTGTGTCCACGACACGTTTCATGTGTCAAACCTCAAGAAATGTTTAGCTGAGCCAGATGTTCAAGTACCTTTGGATGAGATCGAGATCGATGAAAATCTGCGATTTGTCGAAGAGCCTATTGAGATCGTAGAGCGGGATGTGAAGAAGCTAAAACGAAGAAGAATCCCATTGGTCAAAGTTCGTTGGAACTCTCGGCAAGGAGCTGAGTATACTTGGGAACGTGAAGACCAATTCCGAAAGAGATATCCGAATCTCTTCTCCGAACCCGTACCTTCGTCAAATGTCGCAACTTGAGCCTTGAGGACAAGGCTCATTTAACGGGGAAGGACTGTAACATTCCGTATTTTCAGGTCTTTTACGACGTTATCTATTTTACTAATTATTTATTTTTCTTCCTCGTACGCGTTTACTTTTATTTTTAATAGTTAAATCGCGTAAGTTAAAAATTATCGTTTAGCGTAAACGGACATCAAACAATTAAATGTTTACATCAAGCAAGGGTTATATAATTATTTTGAGGATAATTATTAACTTTGTTCATTTTATTTTTATCGGATACGTAAAGTGTATACGTTTCGCGATAAATTGCGTTTAGGCACTCCCGGAACCACCAAAACTTTTCTACGCTTCAACAAATACCCACATTTATACCCAATACTCAAAAACTACAAAAATATATCATGTATATCATATCTATGCCGAATTTATGGCAAAGATATAAAGAAAATCTTCCATTTTGGTCAAGGTGCACCATAACTCATTAATACTAGCCATACCTCATTATTATCACACCATACCTAGCTTACTTTGACTTATGACCATAACTATGGCCATACCTAAGACTAAGAGACCATACCTTGCACCATACCTTGTCCTTTGACTAGATTTACCCTTTATATACATGTATACATAAGAGATATAGCTCATATACATAAACACTTAACTAGAAAATCAAAAATCTCTTCCTTTGGCACCTATAGAGCTCACGGCTCAAATCCATGCCCCAACCAAACCCATATCAATTTTTATACAACCCATACACACCTATACACATCTATCCTAAGATATTCTAAGGTGTTTCCAAGCATTGGCTAACCTTTTTCAAGTATTAATCAAGAAAAGTGAAACTAGGGTTTTAAAATGGAAAGCTAGGGTTTTATATCTAAACAAGGGTTTAGATACTTTGGTTCATCATCTAACATCATAATAAGGTTATCTAAAAACCTTCATGTCTTTACTTTCATCATTTTTATATGTTTACATGTTCTTTATGGCTAAATCACCACTTAGGACTTTTTATTATGTAAAAAGAGTTTTCGCTTATGTTTATGGATTTATGCACTTATTCTTACGTCATATGGTATATATATCATGAAAAAATAAATGTAAAAGTATGTTAACATATGGTTTAAGTATGAACATGTTTAGGTATAAATTAGGGTTTTAAAGGTTTACTTAAGAATGTTATGATTAAAAGTATACAAATGCCATATAAGGGCTGTTTTAATTCGACCTCATACAGTAGGTTAGACATTATATAAAAATAATACGCCTCAAGAATAACATTGATACAATTTGGTTATGTGTAAAATGATTTAATTACAAAAACTAGTAAAATTGGAGATTTCTTAAGTAAAGTTATGAGATTCTTAAGTATTATTCATAAATTAGTTAACCTGGTAACTTGGACACATTATGGGACTCTTTTGACATAGGACTCCAATCATATATGTATGATTATATATAATATGATATATAAGACTTGTGGTCAAAAATAATAAAGTAATAAAAGTATATAGAAAAGATCAAAATAGGACTTATCAAACAAGCATAAACATTCTGTCCCAAATACGAAATTTGACATACTCATTTTATATTTTTATAAGATAATACATTTCATGACGATTCCGAAAAGGTAAGAAACTTGTTAAACGGATTAATAACGAAAAAGTTACGTTAAAAACAAGTTATACGTTAATTAAACGAAGTCGTAATAAATTTTTATATAAAACATTTTTATAAAACATTTCATACAGCAAGGGTTAGTATTTTTTATAAATAATACATATTTTTAGGATTCCAAAATGATATGTAATCGTAATTTTCAATTTATAACGATCGAGTTATAAATTTGCGGTTTACGACAATTAATACTTTTTTAAAATATTTTTTATAAAAGTTACTATTCATGACAGAAAAGTTATATTTTTGTAAACCTCATTAAAAAAATATAGAAACTTTCAAATACGAAGAACCTTCCTCGAAAGAATCATTAAAAACGAAGCTATAACGAATAAAATATGACATTTACGGTTTTACGACGACAAATACGATTTTTATAAAACTCACGTCTGATGTGAACAGTAAAAGTTACTGTTCACAAGTAAGGTCCGAATTCAAAAAATTTCATTATGATAACTCGTCTTTGATACGATAAAGATGGGCATAAGAAAAACGCGAGAATCGGAGTTTAAAAAACGCGGAAGTTACGCCAGTTTTACTAAAACGATTATTATAAAAGTTTTAACTGTTAAACCACAATATTTTCAAAACATTAGATTGGTGATTGAGCTATATAGAATGTTATGTGGTTATCAAAGTACTATATTACTAGGGAGTTTCATAATGAGGCCTCTTCGGATAGCGTTTCGACGAGTTGTTGGATTTACGATTTAAAGTGTCCTAACTAACTCGAAAACGTCATGTCTTGACCTTTTAATTGATGATAACCCGAACGATAGTACGAGATAAACAAAATAAGTTAGGATTCAAGTACCTTGGTACTTAATAAGACCTATATGGTTTAGGTTGCATTCTCGTCATTTCCATGGACGCATTTTCTATCTTGAATACTTGTTGATTTCCATTCACTCAAGGTGAGTTCATAGCCCCTTTTCGACAATTGTTTTACAAAATCCACGGGGTGAATTACATTGCTCGTTTTACTATCTTTTTTTTGTTTATTTATTTTTCTTTTTTTCCTAGGACACAAGTGTTTTTTAAAAGTGTATTGCTATCCAGATTACTGCCTGATTATTAAGGCCTAAGTTACCTTATTGTCGTGAAGTCCTATTATCATGAAACCGTTAATTGCTATATAGTGAGTGTGGTGTTATGGATAGATCTATCGGGACTAACAAACCACCACCTTTACTTGGTCCACTGTTTGATCGGTGCATTTAACATTGAAGGATGTTAGGTTGTGGCAAGGCATCCTATATTTGATTGGGGCACAAATCTAGTTAAGGCTTCGGTGTCATGAGCTTAGTGCAATAATAATTTTGGACTTCTGAATGTGTTTCAGAGTCTACTATTACTTCGATCTTGTGGTCCACCCTTTTTACTGATAAACCTATGATTTCACTCAACCTTTGTGTTGACTTTTAGCATGTAATTTCAGGTCCTAGAGTATGAAGATTGGACGGGAGCCGTGGCGGATATCAATGAAGACGGATTCTGTGTTTTATCTAAAGTTTATTGCAACTTTTATTATCTTTAAAAACTTAAGTCATCTTTTGGTACTATGAAGCTTTGTTTAATTAAGAAGGTTTATGACTTTTTAAACTTATGGGACCTAATGTATTAACTCTGATATTTTGCTATGGCATCAAATGAAATCTTGTCTTAAACGTCCATTTATGGTCGTTTCCTATATCTTGATTGTTGTACTTTGAAGTAGCACCCCAATGTTACCATTCCGCTGCTACCTGATTTTGGGGGTGTTACAGATGGTACCAGAGCCAAGGTTATAGGGAACTGGGTCATTTTCAAAACCTAGTCTATAACCACAAAGTTTAAAGATTTTCTTTTTCTCCTCTTTTCCTTCATTTAAAATACAGAATCCTTCATCACTGTCCGATATCCACGCGCGCGTATTCCCTGATCCTTACTTACTTTTTTGATTATCATTATTGCATTATTATATTTAAATCTTAATATCTTAATACTTGGTTTAAATTCTATCTCTTTCGTCTATCTTTGTTCATTATCAATATCTATTTCTATCGATCAATTATATATATCGATATCTGATTAATTAAAAATTACTATAATCATTCTCCATTATTTACCAAGGTGCCATTAACTCTGCCATACTTTTACAAATTTCAATGAATGTGTACTTGTGTTGCCAGGATCATGTCCGCCCAGGAGATTTAAGAAGAATCTGTTAGGAGATAGTGGAATAAGCGTGGTGCCAAAGCCATGAAAAATATGAAAAGACTAGAGTGACTTCACAACAATAAACTGGTGGATCCGCGGATCAACAACTTCTGGAGGACTGTTGTAACCAGAGATGCATGGATGTTCGTATAAGACATTTACGAATGGCAAACCTCACTCTTTCAACGGGACTGAAGGTGTAGTCAGACTGAAACGTTGGTTCGGATAAAAGATGGGCAGTGTTGAAATTGCAAATGTGCCTGAGATGACAAGTAAAGTTTGCTATTGTGCACGTTCGAGGTCGTGCTCTAGACCTGGGGAACGGGGAAAATGTTAGACTGTAGGACTTGCTGGGGGGGCTTAATGCTAATCAGATCCCTGGAAGCAACTGAAAGCTATGATGACCACTGAATACTGACCAGCATACATGATATCACAAGATCGGAACAAGAGCTTTGGACTCTGACTCTGAAAGGAGATGATATTGAAGCTTACAACAATCGTTTCCACGAACTGGCCTTGATGTGTCATGAATTGTGCCTTACTGAAAGAAGAAGATTGAAAGGTATATTCGTGGGTTTCCTGAAGATCAAAGGGAAACTCACTTCTCAAAGCCTGCGACCTTGCACGAGCAATCAAATCATGGCTCGTGAACTGGTCGAGCAAGCAGTTCAGGGTAGCCCCTGCCAAGAATGGGGTAAAATCAGGGAACTAAACCTAATAAGCAAATGTACGAAAAGATAAGCAAGGAAAATAAGCTACAGCATGCATAAAGGCTAGGAATGGTAAAAACACTTAAAATTTTTACACTAAGACACAAATAAGCTCAAATAAGCTTAAGACAAACCAAATAAGCTAAACTAACCCTAAATAAGCAAATTCAACAAGCAATTAAGCAAATAAGCTAAAACAGATATTTAACTACCCCTAATAAGCACTCAGGCATAAGAATAAGCAACTAGAATAAACTAAGGTGGCAGATAAGCTAAAAAGCTACAAACTGATATACTATTAAAATTGCTTGAAAAGGCAAATAAGCTAAAGTAAACTCTACTAAAGACAGTAAAGGAAAATGGGCTTAATCTACTCTAAAAAGCTAAGAAAATCTTAAATAAGGAATAATGAACCAACAGTACTAACAGTTTTAACTATCAGTACTAACTTGGAGTTAGTACTGCTAGCTTTGAGTTAGTACTGCTAGCTTTGAGTTAGCACTGCTAGCTTTAAAAATCCCAAAAATAGAACCAGCAGTACTAACTATGGGTTAGTACTAACTATGGGTTAGTACTGCTTGTTCCAAATACCCCTTAAAGTTTTCAAAAATCATTTTTCTTTTTATTTTAAGCTGATTTGGTCCTAAATTGTTAAAAACAGATTATCAAATAACAAAATAAGAAACTTATAAGCAGATTTCAATCACTAATAAGCACTTAAATAAGCTGAATCAATCTAACAGTATTAACTAAACATACTACCAGTACTAACTAAGAAAGTGACACAAACTGTTTTTACACTAACAACTAAGCAAGATAAGCACTAAGCATCATGATAAAGCATAAATTAGCAAATATAGGTAACAAATAAGCACTATAAGCAATTCTACAGTAAATAAGAAAAATAAAAACTTACAACTCCCTTGCTCAAAACAGGGTTAAACAAAGAGTCTACAAGCTCTAGCTGGTATAAAACCAGCTAGTGGGAGTCCATAAGCCCATCCAGAACTGATTTATCATCCATAAGCTGTGGTATATTTGAGTGTGGAATTTTCTGTGACTTTACTTAACTTCTTAGCATTTGAGTTAAAACAAACAACTTATATGACTATATAAGAACTTAAAACATATTAAGTAAAGCTTTTAACAAAGGAAATACAAAGATTCAAGAATTGACTTAAAAACTCCAAATTTGCATTAAGACTTGAAAAGGTTACAAAGCTGAAAGAAAAAGCTGTAAATGACTTTAAAAACTAAAAATAAGCTAAGTTATATTAAAAATTAAGCTAAGATAATCTACCCTCTTGGAAGGCTTACAAAAGGCTCTATTTATAGCCGAAGCTTTCATTCTTGGGTCTTCCAACCGTGCTTCTTTTGTGAGAGCTTCACTAGGTGTTTTTGTTGTGTGAGGGACTTGATAAAAGCAATCTCAGCCATTCAATCTTCTTATGCTTCTTTTTAAGTTAATCACAGCCATCGAAATCACTTGGAAATGGTGAGGGATTGCCAACATGGCAATTATAAAGCTAGGGGGAGATAGTGGAAGAGGGGGAAATGTTTTATCCAGGGTGTGAATGGTTTGCGGGGTAAAAGAAGGTGAAGACACCCGTGAGTTGGTTCTTGGGTTTAGTTGGGCGGGAAAAAAATGATTTTTGGTAAGTTGGCAGCTTTGGCCCCTCATCTCTTATAACTTTATTGTAAACTTTGCCCTTTTATGATACAACTTTAGGGGTTTGGCAGAACTGGCCCCTAAAGTTATACTTCACCCGGTATGCAATTTCAGCCCTTGTAATACAACTTGAGGTTTGGCAATTTTAGTCCCTCAAGTTGTGTTTCCTCTACTTGGCTATTTTTTGACTTTGGCTGACTTTGGCTTCGATTTGACTTTGTCTTTTCCATCCCGTGCTTGGTTTGGTCGTTTTTGCTTTCTTTTTGTTCTTTTCTTGAATATCCATTTCCTGCACAAAACAAATGCAAAACATACAAATACAATGTATTTTTGGTACGTTTTTAGTCATTTAAGTCCGTTTTTGATGGAAAATGGTATGTGTAATTAAGCATATACCAAAATCCCTCATACTAAGATATTGCCGTGTCCTCACGCAATGTTATGAAGTAAACATTTACGAAAACTAAGAATCTCAATCCCCCTCGACTAATAACCTTGAAAAGTAGCTAAGTGTTCGTCAAGGAGAATTAAAGAATCAATAGTTTCGACAAGTCCCGTTTTCACCATTTTTTATCTGTACACTAACTATCCCTAATATTTTTGGATTTTCCTTTTTCTTTTCTTGACTACCTGTTTGACTTCCTTTATTATATCAACACTGGGATCATAGAATGAGAAGCGCCCATAGAATAATCTATGGATGTCTGAATGGATAAATTCATCACAAGATCATTTGTCAATATAAGTCTAAATGCTAAGCACTCATACTTATGACTTGTGAACTTTTAACTCCCAACATGGATATATGATTTAAATGTGTGCACTCATTTCAACTCAACCATAGATCAACTTATTTCCATAGTCGTAATTCAAGATGAATCATGACTCAAAGCAACAACTTATTAGGTCCTTGTAACTTGATTTCTAAATGTAACTTGATTTTAAAGAACAAAATTTTATGATTAGAAAAGAACGAAAATTGATCTGTAGTAGAACTTTTTTGCAACATCTTCCTCAATCATAATCATAAGTTCTTTTAAAGTAGGAATGCGTTGTTATTTGAAACCCCTACTAGGCCTCCGTCCCTAGTGATATCACAACCAACGACCGGTTTGTTCTTGTTTGAAAACCCGCACTTTGCAGCGTAGTGGGAAATCTCATAAAACCTTTTCCCTAATATGGCTAAGGGATAGGTGTCTTAGTGTGAACCCTCACTAGACCTCGCTTCTGGATGAGATATCACAACACACCAAATCCCTAGAAGTAAAGATGTCTTAGTTTGAACCCCCACCTCGTGGTTAGCGGAGTGGGATATCACGACACATCTTTTACTTGCTCCATATAATCAAATGCATGCTTCATTGGCGTAATTTCAATATTCATGCATCTTTGCATTCATATTTCATTCATGCTTCTTTGGCATTTTAACTTTCAAATCACTAAGAACAGAAAAACCTCGCTTTAAAGAATAAGTTAAGTTACAAATTTGAAGCTTTTCTAAAAAACACTCGATTGACTTAGTTGAATGAAATGAGCACGTATGATTAGGTGCGATTAAAAGCTAAATAGGAGAAAAAGCCACAATGTTACTATTTTTAAATTAAAAGCCTTTAGGAAAAAGAATCATGCTCGGCACATAAAAGCTTATATTTATCTCTATCCTTCTTGTTCTTCTCCTTATTTAAAATTCTAAGCAATAGAATTCGTGAAAGCTTAGCCTACAATTGAGGAACTAGCTAGGGCTCAACACGCCCGATCGAGTCAAAAATTATTCTCATTCTACCCATTAGGAGAGTCGAAACTGTGACAAAACACTTATTTTATTTTTGAAAATTTTTAAATTTTTTCATTTTTTTTTGGTATTTTTTTTTTTTTTTTTTGGTATTTTTGCAAAAATTTGGTGGTAAAAACGGGATTACGTGATAACAACGGCTGCAGGCAAAATCAAATCGAAGATCCCCCCCATACTAGAACTAAACATCGTCCTCGATGTTTTGAAGGGTTTCCTACGTAAATCTAAGGCCGTTTATGAAGTGTGCCAAAAGATAAAACGTTAGTCGATTAGATTTGGATACTGGATTCCCAAAATGAAGCTGAGGATGTGAAACTCTTGATAAAAATACAAGCACGAGAGTTCTTCACAATCCGGGCAATCCTGGACAATTAACAACACAAACACGAAACACGGGTAATGGAAGAAGCAAACCTCCATACAACAAGAAAACACTTATTCATAATACTACGATAAGCATGGGGTGCCTCCCACGAAGCGCTTGTTTAAGGTCGCTATGCTTGACCCGTCACCTGAATTTATTGGACATTAGGGAATGTTTGGAGATCCGGGACTACCAATTGTGGTACGTCCCCTCCAAAGTAGTGCTTTAAACGATGACCATTCACTTTGAAATTTGGCCCGGAGTTTTGAGATAACTCGATGGTGCCATATGGAAAAACTTGTGTTACAGTGAATGGTCCTGACCAGCGGGTTTTAAGCTTTCCTGAGAAAATCTTTAATCTAGAGTTAAAGAGGAGGACTCGATCACCGACGTTGAAAACGCGGTTCTTGATCTTGGAGTCGTGAATCCTCTTTGTCTTTTCTTTATAGATCAAAGAGTTCTCATAAGCTTCATCACGGAGCTCATTAAGTTCATTCAGTTGAACTTTCCTATGGTCACCAGCGGTTTTCAGATCAAAGTTTGTATGTTTTAAGGCCCAGTAGGCCTTGTGTTCTAACTCAACTGGCAGATGGCAGGCTTTTCCGTAAACCAGCTTATATGGAGTACACCCAATGGGTGTTTTGTAAGCGGTGCGGAAAGCCCATAAAGCATCATCGAGCTTATCTGACCAAGAGGTACGGTTTTCTCCTATTGATCTCTCAAGAATTCTCTTCAAGCCCCGATTGGAAACCTCAACTTGTCCACTTGTTTGTGGATGATACGCGGTGGAGAGACGATGAGTGACTCCGTATTTAAGCATGACCTTTGCAAATTGGTCATTGCAAAAATGGGTTCCGCGATCACTTATGATTGCACGAGGGGCACCGAATCTGGCAAAGAGAGATTTAAGAAATTTGCAAACAACTCGGGCGTCATTGGTGGGGAGCGCTTTTGCTTCAACCCATTTTGATGAAATAATGCAACGGCCACAGGATGTATATGTTGGCCTTTGGATGATGGGAAGGGCCCCAAAAAATCAATGCCCCAGACGTCAAAAGACTTCACAAACTTGGATGGAATTTTGTGGTAATCCCCCCCTCATTCCCGTTGTGAAATTTTTCTAATGTCGCTGGCATGAGTTAGCAGTTTTTAACCAACTCATGGGCATCTTTGTAAGAGTGGGCCAAAAGAATCCGGAATCGAAGACTTTTCTTGCTGTGTAGTTAGCAACAGAGATGTCGCACCGGTGGGACCATGCGTGGGGCAAGGCCAAGAGGATGTCATGTGTTTCTTTGGCCAAAAACACAACTCGAATAACTTGATCCGCACAATTTTAAACAGAAAGGGATCTTCCCAAAATATGGCATCACGTCTTTTGAAGAATTTTCTTTTCTGCTGGGTTGACCATACCTTTGATCACTAAATAAAAAAAAAGGAAAAAATTTCCCGCAGGTAGTTTGCGATGTCCGCAAACCATAGAGGGTACCAGAATCAAGAGCAGCAATCGAACTAAAGTTTGCCAGAGGAAAATTTTCATCTATCTCTTATTTGGATCGAGCTCATTCATGTGAGGATTTCTCTACTCTGATAGATGATCAGGCCGCTATGTTTCTCAGCTCCTTTTGTGTCAACTACATCAAAGTCAACTCTTGAAGGAGCAAACCCATCGGAGCAATCTCGCCATAGAATCATTCTTTGCAAAGAGATACTTGAGGGGCCCGGAATGATCCGTATACACAGTGCAATTGTTCATGACAATGTAAGATCTGAAATTTTCGAATGCTACACCACGGCTAACATTCTTTTTCTGTCGTGGTGTAACTTGATACAGCCTCATTCATAGTTTTGCTCGGGCATAGTTTATAGTCTGAAATTTTTCATGACATTTAGTAGTTGCCCCAAGACTGCACCTAAGGCGAAATCGCTTGCATCGCACATAAGTTCAAATGGTTCATTCCAGTCTGGGGCAATCAGGATTGGAGCCTCGGTTAGATTCTTTTTGAGAGTGTTAAATGCTTCAATACACTCTTTGGAGAAATAAAACGGAGTCTCTTTTTCAAGCAAATGGGTCATGGGACGGGCTATTTTTGAGAAATTCTGGATGAATCTTCTATAAAACCCGGCATGCCCAAGAAAACTACGGACACCTTTTACAGTAGTCGGGTGAGGGAGCTTTGCGATAACGTCAATCTTAGCTCGATCGACCTCAATTCCTGATTTGGAGATTTTATGTCCGAGAACAATGCCTTCCTTAACCATGAAATGGCTTTTCTCCCAGTTTAGAGCTAAATTAGTGTCTTCACACCGCTTAAGCATCTTTTCCAAATGGGTTAGGCATGAAGAGAAAGAACTTCCAAAAACCGAAAAGTCATCCATAAATACTTCCATCGTTTTTTCGATCATGTCGTGGAAGATTGCCATCATACATCTCTGGAACGTGCCTGGTGCATTGCAGAGGCCAAAGGGCATGCGGCGGTAGGCAAAGGTTCCGTATGGGCAAGTAAATGTTGTCTTTTCCTGATCATTTGGGTCGATGGGTATTTGAAAATAACCTGAGAAACCATCGAGAAAACAATAGTTCGATTCCCGCAAGCCTCTCGAGTCATTTGGTCCTGAATGGTAGAGGAAAATGTCTTTCGGGTGGCTCATTCAACTTTCGGTGAGTCAAATGCCATACCCGCCATTCCGTAACTAAAGCGAGTTGGGATTCAACTCATTTTTTCTCATTCTCAACTACGTAAAACCACTTTCCTTTCTTGGTTACACAGTGTGACCGGGGGCTTACCCAGGGAATAAACTATCCAGATAGGGTAAATTAATCCAGGCGTCAAGAAGTTTTTCAACTTCTTTTTTTATGACATCGTGGATTTTTGGGTTTACCCGTCTCTGATGTTGGACCGCTTTGTGGAGTTCCTCTTCCATTAGAATTTTGTGAGTACAAAATTCCGGGTTAATACCCTTGATATCGGAGAGTTTCCAAGCGATGGCTCGCTTGTGGGACTGCAACACCTTTATGAGAGCGGCTTTCTCCCCGACACTCAAATCTTTAGCAATTATGACTGGTAACTTGTTGTCACCCTCCAAAAATGCATATTCGAGGTGGGGAGGTAAGTCCTTGAGCTCGACCTCGGAAGGTTTATCAATTGATGTTTCATTGGTTTTGGCTTCACAAATCTTAAGTTCTTTTCTTTCCCCAGGAAAATAATTTGCATGGTTGGGAAGTGGTGATAAAGGCTCACTATTTAGGATAGCTTCGAGGAGAAGAATGTCCTTCTCAAGATCACATTCGGCATCATCAATTCCTGATTTATACGAAGTATCAGAAAGTTCAGCCTCGATTTCTTCAAGAATGAAATCACTACCCTCGAATGGAGTGAGGGTGGGAGAAGTGGTATCAACAATTGGTTCAAAATAAGGAGTGGAATTTCCACAGCAGTACTAACCCCAAAATCTCCATTGGTAGTACTAACTTCATTAGTATTGCTAGTGTTCTTAGAGGAAAGAAATGCCAAGTTCTGAGAAGTTGAAGTGGAACTTGAAGACCTTTTCATCTCATCTTCATAGACCCTAAGGTTGTTGTAGAGGTCATCAATATCAATCTCATCAATTTCTAGCTTATTTCTCATGATTAGAGCAATTTGATTCCATGAAGGTGGAAGACTTCTTAGGAACTTCTGGTCGATATCTTCCTTTGATATTGGAGCACCATGAACCTCCAATTGACTTATGAGTTTTTGGAACCTATCATAAGCCTTGTCCAGACTTTCATTTGATGCAGTAGAAAAGTTTTCAAACTGATCTTTTAGAACATTTTTCTGCATCTTCTTGGATTCTTCATTACCTTCAAACCTTGATTTGATTGTGATTCGCTAAGAATCTAACACACGTAAAATATAATATATAATAAATGATGGAAAACTACCAATTTACCCTTGAGGACAAAGGTAAAAAGGAAATTCTTCAAAATATATATAATATAATACGTATATTAACCGGTAAGTGATTACCGGGTCGTATCCCAAAGAAATGTAAATTGATACCCTCGATTCAGTTTGGACAATGTTATGAATGATTTTCAACTTTTTGATTGATTTTCTACGACTAAAAATAATTAAAACAATTAAATGCAAGAAAATTAACTAAACACGCGGACGAAAAACGGAAACGACAAAATAAACCCTAATTAGCACCTTAACCTAGAATTTGAATTTTTACAGAGTTTCCACACAAGCTCTGATACCACTTGTTGGATCGATTTACTGAATAGATCTTAACCTTCAGCTTGCAAAGAGTTTGCTCCTTTAGATAATTCTAAAGCAACAATAATGAAACACTGAGTAAACACTATTGATTATGCGGAATCTAATCAATAATGCTAAGAAGAACAATATTGAATACACAAAATAACTTTTATATAAACTTTGAATCTGCCTAGGTTGCAGATTACCAACTATGATTATTATTCGTCTCTATGATCTGTGTAGAACTATTATCTACTAACTATGCATAGGGTTCCATTTAAAGACCTCAAGGAAAACCCTAATGGGCATTACAAAACGCGTATAAAGATAATGCATAACCTTTCCTAAGATAATCTCATGCATATCTTTAACCTAACTAACTTCTGCGTAAGCAACTTAACTATTACATAAGCATATTAACTAATTTAACACTACCATACTAACTATTGAAAATCCTTCTACCATACTAACAATGTAACTAGCAAAACATAACTAAAATACACTAACAGAATTAAGTGTGTTATACAAATATTTCCTAACAAGCCCATATATTTGTCTTGGCTAATGAAATTCCATCCTTCTTTCTTGTTTACTTGTAACCCCGACCCCCCCCCCCCCCCCCCCCCCCCCCCCCCCCCCCCACCCCCCCCCCCTCCCCCCCCCCCCCCCCCCCACCCCCCACCCCCCCTCCCCCCCCCCCCAACCCCCCAACCCCCCCCCCCCCCCCACCCCCCCCCTCCCCCCCCCCCCCCCCCCCCCCCCCCACCCCCCCCCCCTCCCCCCCCCCCACCTCCCCCCCCCCGACCCCCCCCCCCCCCCACAACCCCCCCCCCCACCCCCCCCACCACCCCCCCCCCCCCCACCCCCCCCCCCCCCCCCCCCCCCACCCCCCCCCCCCCCCCCCCCCCCCCCCACCCCCCCCCCCCCCCCCCCCCCCACCCCCCCCCACCCACCCACCCCCACCCCCCCCCCCCCACCCCCCCCCCCCCCCCCCCCCCCCCCCCCCCCCCCCCCCCCCCCCCCCCCCCCCCCCCCCCCCCCCCCCCCACCCCCCCCCACCCCCCCCCCCCCCCCCCCCCCCCGCCCCCCCCCACACCCCCCCCCCCCCCCCCCCCCACCTCCCCCCCCCCCCCCCCCCCCTCCCCCCCCCCCCCCCCCCCCCCCCCCCCCCCCCCCACCCCTCACCCCCCCCCCCCCCCCCCCCCCCCCCCCCCCCCCCCCCCCTAAGAAGAAAAGTGAGTTCCCCCCCATAGAACTCATCTGGAATCTCATGTGGCAAAAAAATCTTCAACTCATCACATATTGACTTCTTAGTTTGACCCAAAGATGATATCAATCAACATAGCACCTGTACTAACAAGATATATACCTTTGTCCTTCTTGATGAGTATAGTCTTAACAATAGTCCTCTTCAAAATCCATTTTTAATTTAAGTAGGTAGACATGTCTCATACCAGGCGTCTAAGGAGCTGATGTAGACCATATAAAGCTTTTTTCTACTATACACTTTGTTAGGGACTGTGGATCTTCAAAACCCATTAGGTTGGCAAACGTAAACGTCCTCCATCAATAGTACCATATTAAAAGGCAACCTTTTTACAATCCCCCATCTAATACACAATAAATCCCATAAATGATGCATAGGCCAAAAAGAACCTGATTGCTTCTATCCTAGCAACAGGAGCAAAAACCTCATCATAATTAATTTCTTCTTCTTGGGTATAACCTTATGCAACCAGTCTTGCCTTGTTTCTCACTACAATCCCTCTCTCATCCTTTTTGTTTCTAAAGACCCATTTTGTTCCAATGGCCCTCTTGCCATTAGGTAGATTAACCAGTGTCCAAACCTTCTGAAGTTGAAATTGTAGAAGCTCCTCTTGCATTGCTTCTATCCAACTTGGATCTTCCAGAGCTTGAATCACTTTCTTGGGTTCCATTTGAGAGAGAAAACAGGAAAAAACAGTTCTTAATAATCTTTGAGAATTTGTTCTCCTCTGCTTATTAATGTAACATACCATAGCATGTTCATCAGAAATCTTGGTCATTCTCCTTGTTTGAATAGCTGAATTAAAGTCTCCAATGATCTGGTCTTTAGGATGATCCTTGTCAATTCTGGTTGTGGGAATAGGACTGACATTCATGGTTGTTTCCAAGTTGTTGAGGTCAGCCTCTGCACCCACATCTTCATCATCATAAGCATTACCAAAAATTCCAGTATCATCCATTGGAGTCACATTTGAAACAGGTGGAAGTGTAAATGCATTTTTAAAAGGAGAAAATCTTTCAAATAGATGTTCCTCAAATGCATTAGAAGCTTCAGCAGCATTAATTGGTGATGATGGATCATTATTAGAAAAAGATGGTCCAGCGGCACTAACAGGTGTACTAACAGTATTAATACTATTAGTGCTGTTAGGTTGTACAGTCTGCTTTTCTTGTTGAAGTAGCCTTTCAAACTTACTTCTTGTGGCTTGATCATCCTTCCCATCTTTATCTGAAGCTCTATTTTCATCCATTTCAGTAGACTTCTCTTCAGCATCATCTTCACTGACCTTAGGATCTTGAGAGATTAATAGTCATTGTCAATAGGTATAAGATGTATTCTGTTCGTATGTCTTCTTCTCAGCTTGACCTGTAACAATGTTATCTCTAGTTCCTGCAATACCATTAGTTTGATTTCCTGCAACAACTGGCACATAGTTCATAGATATTGTCAAAGAATCAACATCAAAAAACTAGTCTGGTCCATTTCCTGTCACATTAGGTGTATTTTTAAGAAATCTATTGTTTAAGGTCTCTTCAACTATCCTGGTCCTCTTGTTAAATATTCTCATGGCCTTGCTAACTACAAAGTACCCAACAAAAAAAATCCCTCATCAGCTTTTCCATCAAACTTGCCTAGATGATCCCTAGTATTTAAGATGGTAACAGGACACCCAAAAGGTTTCATGAAGTCTATCAATGGGGTTCTTCCACGAATAAGTTCATAAGGTGTCTTGTTATGAGGCTTAATGACTAAGACCCTATTTAGCACATAGCAAGCAATATTAACTGCTTCAGCCCAAAAGGTGGTTGGTAACTTAGAGTCAACTAACATAGTTCTTGCAACCTCTATCAGTGTTCTATTCCTCCTCTCAGCAACACCATTTTGCTGAGGAGTCCTAGCAACACTAAATTCCCTCTTAATCCCCTTCATTTCACATAACTGATTCATTACACTATTTTTGAACTCAGTTCCATTGTCACATCTGATAACTTTTACTTTATGGTTTAGTTGATTTTCTATTTCTATTATAAAGGTCTTTAATATCCCACTAGTCTCATCCTTAGTGGCTAAAAAGAATACCCAAGAAAATCTACTAAAGTCATCAGTGACAACTAGGCAATAAGACTTTTTTATTAAACTCTTAACATTTGTAGGACCAAATAGGTCCATATGAAGCATATGTAAGGGTTTGCTAATAGAGTTCACAAGTTTGGTCTTACATGAGGCTTTGTGTTGCTTTCTATGGTCATTTTCAAAAAGCTTTGAAGGCAAACCTCTAACAAGGTTTCCCCTCACAAGTTTGTTTATTGTTTTAAAGTTTATATGACCAAGCCTTCTATGCCATAAATTAGACTCGTCTATTATAGCCTTTGTAAATAAACAAATCAAATCTCCTAAAGGAACAACATTCTTTAGATCAAAACTGTACATGTTATTCTGTCTAGGAATTTTAAGCAAGACTTGACTTTCATCAAGTAGCTTAAAATTAGGAGATAGAACAAGACATTCAGTCTCAATGAAAAGAACACTGTTTTTCTTGTCACATATTTGTGAGATGGAGAAAAGATTAAACTTAAGTTCCTTTACAAAGTATACATCTTCAAAGTCTAATTTCCATGTACTAATTTTACCTTTTCCAGTAACTTTACCTCTTATAGAACTTCCTCCAAATGCAACAAATCCACCATCAATATCTTGATAATCAGAGAGGTAGAACTTGTTCCCAGTCATATGCCTAGAGCATCCACTATCAAAAATTCCTTGATCTTGTAAAGCATATTGTAGATTACCCTGTGCTCAAAATAAGACAATTAGTTTCTCTTGGGGACCCAAGCCATTACTGACTTGAGTCTACCTTGTGGATCAACATAATTAAATCTTTTAGGCATGTATAATCTACTGTCTTTGGAGATATGGTCAATAACATTTCGTTTTGGTCTCCAAATCCAGCATGCTAAGGACTTAATAGCATTAAACCCTTTTTGTTTCCCAATAGTACTTGTCACTTTGTTTCCCTTAGCAGTATTAACAGAATTTACCTTAGCAGTATTAACAAAATTTACCTTAGCAGTATTAACAAAATTTACCTTAGCAGTATTAACTCTGTCATTCAAATTTCTATTTTTAAGTGATGTTTATTGGTTAAAAGGTGTCCTAGATGGTGAGTGTGTCTTATGAAAAGCATTTGGTCTAAGTCTTGCAACGTTCACAAAGGGTTTAGGTACAGCAGTATTAATAGGCCTAGCAGCACTAACTGGTGATGCTGCTCTTGAAGAGCTTTGCCTAGCAGCACTAATTGGTATGCCAGACTTAGTTAAAACTGTTGTTGGAGCAAAATCCTGTTTAGAGAAATTTTGATGAGTAACCCTCATTACATTATTCCAAACTTGTCTAACTTTCCTTTGACCAGTTCCTTTTTTCACCTTATTCAACACAGGTTTTTGTACCATATTTTTATCATGAAAATCATAGTCTTTGATTAGATGGTTGAAACTCCCACATACAAAGCAAGCTTTCTTTGTAAACTCAAAGCCATTTCTATTTCTTTTGTTATCTCTAGGATTTTGACTGAAATTCCTAGGTTTTTCAACAGTTAAATTCTTAGTATTAACAAATTCAATCTTTTCAAAGCTAGATTTGACTGTTTTCGTTACTTCTTTAGGCACAAACATATTTTCATCTTCACTATCAAACTCTCAATCTTTAATAATAGGAGCACTAGGCCTAACAGTTTTAGGCTTTTCCAAACTAGTCTTACTAGTTTTAGATGTAGTTGTTTCAACATTAGGCGCCCTAATAATAGTTTCACTCACTTTAGACTTATATACAGAGTCATCTAACCCAGCAAAGGATAAATCAGCTCTTGTAGGTTTTAAGTTCCCAGTATAAGGAGGCAGAACTGCATGATATCCCTCACTCTTTTTAAACCTATCATGTACTTGATCACACTCATGACTATCAACCACATTATCAAGTACTTCACTCTCATTCACATAACTATCAAAACCAACTCCAGTTTTGTCTTTAACACTTATTTGACTATTAATAAGTTTGGTTAGATTCTTTGATGATTCTTCAAATTTTTAAAGTTTAAGTTTCAAATCATCTTTCTCTTTTAAGGATTCTTCTAACTGATTTATAAGGTTTTTGATAGAAATGTCTTTAACTTGGACATCATAATTTAAAAAAGCAATCTTTTCTTCATAAACAAGTTGATTCTTTTCATGAACAACTATCCTAACTTCTAATGATTCTAGTCCCATCTGATAACCTATTATCTCTAGACTAGATTTACTAAGAGCTTCTCTCTGTTGATCATATTTCTTTTAAAGAGTTTCAAATGATTTTAAACAATTTTTGGAACAAGTATGTACCTTAGTGTCAGAACATGAAAAACTTGATGAACCTTGAGATGTATAGGCCATTAAAGCAAAGTTTGTGGGTCCATCTTCATCCTGAAAGCTCCAATCATAGCCACCTATCCCATCTTGAACAACTAAGGCATTTGCAGAGGTCTCTACTAGTACAACCCTTCTCGCATTAACTCTATTCCTATTCCCCTGATTCCTTAGTGCTCTGCAGTCTCTAGCAAAGTGACCTTTCCTATGGCAGTTGTATCATTCTACCTTTGTTATATCAAGGCCAACAGCTTCTTTGCCATTGAGATTTAGATTCCTTCAAGCCTTCTTCATAAATCTCTTTATCCTCATGGTAAGCATGGCCACCTGCCATTTGAGATCCATCTCTTCAATATCATCTGAATCAATATGCTCCATGTCTTCATTGTCTAACAGTGGACTCTTAGATTGATTAATAAAAAAAGAAAACATGACATCATCTGCATAGGTTGAGGAAAGCTTGTCCTTGTGTATTAGCAGTAGAAACATCAAGAGCAGTATTAACTGCTTCATTAGTACTGCTAGTGTTTTTAGAAGATACAAAGGCCACATTCTGAGAGTTTGAGTTTGAGCTTGATTGGCTTTTAATTTTAGCTTCATACACCTTCAGATTGTTGCACAAGTCATCCATGCTCAACTCATCTAGTTCTGGCTTGTTTTTCATAATCAAAGCAATGTTATTCCAGGCTGGTGGTAAACTTCTTAGCAACTTTAGATTTGCATCTTCTTGGGAGATGACTTCACCTTGAATTTCCAGTTGGCTGATGAGTTTTTGAAACATATCATAAATTTTGTCCAGTCCTTCAGATCTTGATGTAGTAAAATTCTCATATTGCTGCTTTAGGATAGTCTTCTGCATTTTCTTAGATTCTTTGTTGCCTCCAAATCTAGTTTTGATAGCTTCCCATAGGCTCTTTGCATCCTTGATTCCATGAAACTTCAATAGGTGCTCATCAGGAAAGGCCAACAACAGAGTGCTCTTCTCATTTAATTCATTCTTTCTTGCTGTCTTTTATTCAGTAGTCTTAGGTGGAATAGGACCTTTAGTACTAGTTGATGTAACAGCAGGTGCATCACCATTCATAATAACTTCCTAAAGAGCATAGTCTGTATGAGTAAGATATTGCTCCATCCTCATGCTCTAGAGATCATAGTCTCCTGTTTTAAGCATAGGAAGCTTTAGTGAAGAAACTGTTTGAGTAAAATCTGACTGTGATTCCATATCTTCTCTTTTACAATGAGATCTTGTGTAGTTCTAGTGTTCTTCTTATTCAAAGTTTCTCAACAAGCTCTGATACCACTTGTTGATCCCACTGAATAGATCTTGATTTCCTTTAGCTTGTGTAAAGGTTAGTAACCTTGGATAAATCCAAAACTACTAAGACAGAAACAATGATTATGAATACTACAAGTTATGCGGAAACTAACTTGTAATACTAAGAAGAACAATAAATATTAAACTTTAAATATATTGATTGATAATATTCTGCCTAGATTACAGAATAACTAACTACAAGATTTGTAATTGAGGTCCTTTTCTAACGATCTCGTAGGGTTCCTTTTATACACTAAGGAAACCCTAATGGGCTTACAAAACGCGTATAATGATAATTCATATCTATTCTTAATTTAACTCATGCATATCATAATAGCAGTACTAACTATATAAGACTAACAACACTAAGTATTAACTAACAGTACTAACTATACCGGCAGTACTAACATTTGTACTAGCAACACTAACTATTATAACTAGCAGCACTAATAACTTAAACTATTTTCTTTAAACTTCAACAGCAGCACAATCTTGAACCAGCAGTATTAACTTCCAAAACTAACAGTAGTAACTTCAGAATCCTTCAATTCCCAACAGTATTGTTCGTTAATTCGTTTAGTTTACCTTGGTCAAACAATTACTCTTGTACTAATTAGGATGTTTGAAGGCTAATACCTTCGGGTATTAGCCATTATTATGAAGATCTGAATGTTTGGTTTTGTTTATATCTCGATTGCTTAATTAATCATTGCATGCTTGTTTATGTTTATCAATTTATACTTGTTTATGTGCTTAAGTATGCGAACTATCATTCATCTGGGTCCAATCCTACATATTTAATGCGCTACAACTTCGGTGTTGTTTAGGCGTAGGCTAAGAGTCCGAGATAGCTCTCCATATTGCAATTTATATATCTAGAATCATAGGATCACAAATATAGACATATCTTTGCCCTTAGATTGCGAGCTTAGTTGGACCACTAGGTGATCTTGGCATCAACGAGTACGCTCTTAATCAATAGGTAAAGACTCGGACAGAGGACTACTAGTATATAAAGAGCCGTTAAGCAGTAAGTGGGTAAAGTCTCTATGAGCTAGGGTTTAGCAAGATCACCATTGCCTTAATCCCTAAGATAGATTATAATCAAGCAAATAAGGATGCTTTATGTGGATGCATTTAATTGTGACAAGATTCTTCGTATCTAGGTCTTAGGAGGATGAAACGCCTAAGTCTTAAGAATGATTGATGTGTCGTTGTGTGGTATATATTTTTATGATTCAAGTTTTAAATTTATATTTTGTCGACTTAACCAAAAACAACACTTTAACAGGCAGTGTACCCGGTCGGTGGTAGTTTCATGGTAAGTAGGGTGTCGAACACTTAGAGTGAAGCACTTAACTTTTATTAATACTTTAGTTAACTATTCTAGGTTAATTCTAATCTAAGTCAAACCTATGCTAAACCTATGTTAGTTCTAATCCAAATTCTAACAGGAAAAGGGGAGTTTTTAGTCTGAGAGACTGCATGGGTTTGGTGGTGACTAAAACCAATTCAAAACACTTAAACACTCTCGAGAAAATTAACAGAAGATAAAAGAGCGGTCGAGCCTTATAATAGAAAACTGTATTAGCCATTATTAATCCGATTAGAAGTTGGTTTGTTTATTCAGTGCAATGATTACTTATCTCGAAGAGGCATATCATTCTTAAGACTTAGGCGTTTCATCCTCCTAAGACCTAGATACAAAGAATCCTGTCACAATTAAACGCATCCGCATATAGCATCCTTATATAGCATCCTTATTTGCTTGATTATAATCTATCTTAGGGATTAAGGCAATGGTGATCTTGGTAAGCCCTAGCTCATAGAGACTTTACCCACTTACTACTTAACGGCTCTTTATATACTAGTAGTCCACTGTCCGAGTCTTTACCAATTGATTAAGAACGTACTCGTTGATCTCACGGTCACCTAATGGTCCAACTAAGCTCGCAATCTAAGGGTAAAGATAGGTCAATATTTGTGATCCTATGATTCTAGTTATATAAATTGCAATATGGAGAGCTATCCCTGACTCTTAGCTTACGCCCAAATAACACCGAAGTTGCAGCGCATTAAATATGTAGGACTAGACCCAGTTGAATGATAGGTCGCATACTTAAGCACATAAACAAGTATAAATTGATAAACATAAACAAGCATGCAACGATTAATTAAGCAATCGAGATATAAACAAAACCAAACATTCAGATCTTCGTAATAATGGCTAATACCCGAAGGTATTAGCCTTCAAACATCATAATTAGTACAAGAGTAATTGTTTGGCCAAGGTAAACTAAACGAATTAATGAACGATACCAAAAACTGAACGATTACAAAAGTATAAGAAATTACACGTTGTCTCCTATGGAATGGATCGCGTTGCAAGACCTCTTCTGCTCTTTTTCTCCTTTGAAAATCGACTTTTGAGGTTTAGGTATCGAGAATATGATTTAGCACACTTAAAACTCGTTTTTGAGTTTTGTATTTATAGGGTCTAGTAGTCGGTGCAATATGGCGTATCTAATGCATTGGATATGGAATATTAGGGATTTCTTAGAGTAGGGACCACGCTTGATATCTCCCAGAATATTCATATACTATATCTCTAATATGGCGTATTGGTCTTCTCTGGATACGGCGTATTGAGCTTGTTTCCTTTGTGGTCTCTGGTGAGTGCAGGCACAGACGCCGTATCTTCCTTGATGGATATGGCGTATTGGTTGTCAGAACAATAATCTTCAAAATATCTTCGTTTAAGCTCCAGAATGCATGCCTTTTGCTAATATTCACCAAGTACTTTATAATTATTGCAATTCTCAAATACAAAAGATTAAGTTACAATTTTTTGCAATAATTATACAAAATGGGTTAATAACATGGGATAAATGATGCTATAAAATAGACGTTATTTGATGTCATCAAATATCCCCCCACTTGAATCCTACTTATCCTCAAGTAGCCTTTAGAAGTTTATAAAATCTATGCCTAAGGATATTTTCTGTTAAAGCATTTATTTGATCTATTACAAGTACACAACCAAACACCTCACGAAATAGGAAGATAAAAACACTCAAATCACTCAACTAATCTATGTGGTAACATGTAACTAATTCGCTAAATTGCTCGGTCGTGACGAGTATTCTATCATAAGCTTGGCAAGGATACACATCTCCACCACTAGAGATAAGGAGTAACAAGTTTATAATGGTAAAATGGGTTTTTACGATAAGGCTTAGGGTTGATTACTCTAACTAATCTTTATCGATACCAATATTCCAGGAGGGCGACAAAGACCACACATACACACCCGTAATGACGGGATAGACACATGTGACGGCTCACTCCCACCTCGAATAAGCTAAAGAGTAGGACTAATAGAGTAATATAGGGTATGGATCTTCTAACTTTTACCATAGTAATAAACCAACAAGGCAACTGAGACATACATACATGGCCGTAACAACGGAATAGACATGCACGCTCGATCACATCCTCATTCGCGTAAAACCCATGGTTAATGATTAAGAAAGGGAAATAAATTGTTGTTAAATAAAAAATTACAAAACAAATAGATTAAGTCTAAAATACAAGTTGCTAGACACTTTTTCTCGACCGTTACCATGATAAAGACACAACTATTTACAACGTCTTGATCATAGATAAAAAACAACAACCTAAGTTAGCGTTTTCGTAACGGTCAACTTCCTATTCATCCCATACTTTACATACTTTCCAAGGCAAGTGGCGATATCTTCCACTTTATACAATACTCTACATCTTCGATTTGCATCTACGAATAATCGATCCTTCGAATAATTCCTTTGGTTCTTGCTTTGCGAAACGATTATCTTCAAAATTTCCTCTCTTTTTTTGCGATTTTTCTAATTTTTTTTCGATTTTTTTTTCTAACTATATACGAAACTCAGAGTAGTTTCACCATCTTCACGATTATAATAATTCCGAATAATTCCTTCGATAATTCCTTCATTCTTCGGACGTACCAATAATTGCGATGGTAGTAAAAATACATGAGTTTTGACTATAATATACATTCCCATTTGCAATGTGTAAATTCTTCCAACCGTACCAAAATTGACACAAACTCAGGAAATACAACTTTACACTTTAAGCGACTAGCAACTGTAAAGTAAACTTAATCTAACAGGGTAGGCTAAGGTGTAAAGGTGTAACGAAACAAATAATTGGTGTAGTTCCTAAAGGATTGGCTCTACGGGTTGTTCTAGGGGTATCTTACTCTTAAAATGAGTGTAAACAAAAGGTATATATGGGGGCTAACTAACCAGTGTAGTTAGTTAATAAGCAACATGTAGGTGTAATACTAAAAAATTACCAATTTAAACAAGTTACTCCATCTAAATCCATAGTACTCATTATTGCGGTCTCGAGTGATATACCAAGCCAAGTTCTAAAGTCTACTACATCACCGGCACACTCATATTTTGTGAAATTTAGGTAAACATTTGGAAAAGGATAAGGTTAAATTCTCACAATATCTAATAAGGGTTGTTATGTGCGGCAATGTATCATGTAATTTTCACAAAAGTATGCTTGAAATTTTTTTAAATTTAAGCATAAATTAAGCATTTTGTGTGAAAACTAGGACAAGTAAACATTCTAATTCAAACCCCCACTTAAATTATACAACGTCCTCGTTGTATATATAAAACATTAATTACGGGAATTAAAAAGAATTAGAATGAGAAACTCCCTTGATATTTTCTCGGTAGATTCTTCATGTTGAGTTTATTGAGCAAGATTGTGTGTTGAACAACCGTCTTGAAGTTTTAAGACTCCAACACTTCAATATCTCCATATTTGTAAATTCTCTACCAATATTCGTCGATATTTCTTTCATGAGGTCCTGTGTAAAACATAGGAAAAACATGTGCATTCCTATCTTGGTACCTACAGTTAATTTAAACTAAACTAAACAAACTAAATACGAGTCAGTCTGGTGAATACGCTGTATCATGTGCATGAATGCGCCGTATTGCCAGAACTGACAATAATATTTTAAAGTGCATAAAAAATAAAGACTGATAGCGTCCAAACAATCAATATGCCGTATGGTATGAAGTAGATACGCCGTATTGATGTCTGAGAGGATAGACTCGATAAAATTAAATAACATTCCGGGTTGTCTCCCGAGAAGCACTTTTGTTTACAGCGAAGTCTTTAAGTTAGACTTTTCTTCAGCTTCTCTTCACCATTCCATCTCATGCAGGCTAATGTGCCCACGTGTGAGCCATTCTTCCATCTTCGCATCTCGAATGTAATCGGGTCTTAAATTCAATACTCCTTTGTAGAACCCTTTAAGCCTTTGGTAAGGATGCGAGATTCCATTCATCTTATCCTCTTCACTTACCATTAGTAATGGCGGGATCTTGTTGCATTGTTTATTAGTGTGGTGTTTAAACCTAAGATGTGATTGTACCATTTGGTAAGTTACTTCATCATTACCATTGTAAATGGTAATCATTCCTTCAAACTGTCTTGCTTTAATTCTAACTTCTCTTAAGAACGGTTCGCCAACAATAACATCGCCCATTCCTTCATCACGATAAGCATCCATATCTTCTAAAACTGCAAAATCAGTCACAACAGAAAAGGTTCCAACAAAAATAGGCACATTCATTAAGGCTCCTATAACATTATCCCCTTTGTACACCATCTTATCTTTCATCATAGAGTTATAAAACCTTTTGGACATCACATTGACGTATAATAACGGAAAGAAGTTGACGTGTGTAAATTCAAATCCTATTATGCATGAAAACTTTAAGTTGTGGGCACAGTCTATATGGCTCTTCTTATCATGGTCGCAATAACTAGGGTAATCATCAATTCTAGTATCAATATCCTCATCCCTAGTTCTAAATTCCTCAATTACCTCACCTTAATCAATGGTAGGCATCAAATCATCACCTTGATCTCTCCTAAGCTCTAATGGTTCATTTAGATCATTTAATTTAATGTAATCTTCATTCAAAGGGTCTAATGTTCTATTTAACACCAAAGTCTCTCCCATTATCCTAGCTTCTAAATCAAGTTCCATTTGTTGGTGCTCATTTGTATTTTCTCACATTTGCAAGTTATCAACCATTTTCTCTCTTCTTTCTTATTTCTCTCTCATAAAGTTTTACAAGACAATTCTTCTATAATTGGTATCAAGAGCCTCGGGTGGGTTTAGTGGTCTAGTTGTAGTCGTGCTTATTAAGACAACTTATTTGTGGCTTATTATTTTCGTATATTTTTTTTCTCTTTTTCTCTTATTATCAAACAAAAGGTTTAGACCTTTAATGTCAAAAGAAAGTGACTTTTTTTATCGTTTGGGCTTCAATAGTAATTTGGTTTATTTGTGCCTCAAAAGACATAAAAACCTGGTCTAGAAACTATTTACATTTTTTCTTTTCCCCTCTTCTTTCTTTTATTAGTTTTTTGTCTCTTCTTCTTTCTTTTTGTGATAACATAGCTTGTTCGAGTTCAAAACCTTGTGTTCTTAAGCTTTTTACGTGGCTTATTTTGGGTTGTAAACAGCTTTTCTAAATATTTTTGTCTCGGCTCACTTTTGGTTTTTCTTCTTTCTAAAAGCTTATTTAAGCATATTTTCTTGCAAAAAGGTTACGTCTTTGGTCTTTAGCTTATTTTTTGGTTTTAGCTTTTATCTTCGTGTCAAAAAGCTTTCCTTATCGTAGCTTATTTGTTAGCTTATTCTTGTGGCTTATTACGTGTAAAAGTGCTTATTTGATTCGTGTTCAAGTATATATATATTATAAGCAACTAGGCAAGTTACTCTTGTGAAAGAGTAAAAAGCTAATCACTAATAAAATATATTTCTGAAAAGTATTGATGAGAAAATTACCCTTAGGAAAGGATAAAATTCAAATCGTTCCCAAGTCATTTTCCCAATGAAGCGTGAATATTGAAAATCTTATTTCGGTTCGTGATCGTGTGCTTGAATATTCGATATTTTGGACTTTGGATTCTAAATTTAATAACGCAAAGGGAAAGCATATAAAAACACGCTAATATAGGAATTAAGGCAATTTAAAAATCTAATGACATTTAAAAACTAATTAATAGCTAAAATTTACTAACTAATTAACTAAATATAACAAATTAAAACTCTAAAAACTCAAAATGCAAATTTCTTAAACCTAAATGTATTAAACTAATTTAAAAAAAAACAAAACTATTTTTAAAACTAAATATGACTAAAAAACTAAAAATAATAAACTTAATATGACTAAAAAACTAAAAATAATAAACTTAATCCTAAAAATTTGAGAAATTTTATAAAAATACTAGATACTAATCTTGAGGTTTACAAAGAAAAACGACTCAAAAAGCTGAACCCAATAAGCTGCTAAAATTGAAATAAGCAAATTAAGCTAGAAACTAAACTTAGTATAAGAATTAAATGATGTAAAGGAATAATGAAAAAGACCCAAGGGCACGATGGTAAGATATGTGAGTGTTGAGAGGGAGGTCATAGGTTCGAGTCTCGTGACCTATCTTTTTATAAAAACATTTTTAAAATTTTTCTTTTTGAAAAAAGCTAAAGAATAAGCAAAAATAAGCAAATTTAATGAAGGGACTTATTGCCAGAACTTATTAATAAGCAAGAAAAAGACAATTAAAAGTGACAGTTTGGTTTTTTAGACTTTTTGATTTAGCTAAACAATTGGACATAATAAGCTCTAAGTAGACCAATAAGATAAAAGAAGACAAATAAGCTAGAACAGTCCTAGACCTAGACTCATTAAGCACTATGGACTAAAAATAAGCAAATAAAATAAGCTGAAAACAACTAGTAGCACTTAGACAGATTACTATATAAGAGAGTTTTAAAGAACTTTTCCACTATTTTAAGCTTAGATTTTGAACTAATAAGCACTTTGAATAAGCTGAAACTTGAAAACAGATTGGGTTTGATACTCAAATAACACAAATAAGCTGGAAGTAAGCAAATTGGTTTAGAAAATAAGCTAGGAAAATGAAATGAAAGTAACAGTTTATTCTACTTATTTTTTTGGCTTTTTGAAATGAAAAGAATACTTGAAGCTTAAAATTACGACTTTAAAACTATTTTACAAAACTTAAAAACTAGAAACAGATTGAACACAGACTACAATAAGCTAGATTTAATCAAAATTGAACAAAGATAAACTAGAATCTAGACTCAAATGATCTGCATAAATAAGACTTTTAAGCTTAAACCAAATACTACCACTACTTGACTGTTTTTTAACCAAAACATTTAAAAGGTTATTTTTAAGTTTAATAACTCAAAACAGATATATAATGAGGTAAATGAAACTAGTTTTGAGCACAAAAAGCACATCTCAAGTAGATTTTAAAGAAACTTATCAAATAAGCAGTTTAAAACCCCTTTAGGCTAGCAGACTTTAAATTTAGCTAAACTAAACTAGAAAACCTAACAACACTTAATTCTAGCTTATGAAAACTAGCATTTAGACCTTATTTGGGCTTATCAAATCCAATTTAATCACTAATATCAAGCTACACTCAATTCCTTATGTTAAAACTGCTTATCCCAAACACCCCTTTTAAACTAGAAAAAACCATTTTTACACTAAAACAAACCTAAATAAGCTTTGAAATGTAAAAACAGATGAAGTACTAGACATTTTAAGGACAAATAAGCATAAACTTTAGAAAAATAAGCAACAGATAATAAGCTAAACTAATAAGCTATTTTGACTAATAAAATGGACTGATTCTAAGAAAACTTAAAATACACTATTCTAAAATATAAACTAGACTCATTTAGCTAAAATAAGACTGAATAAGCACAAATAAGCAGAGAATAAGCACAAATTAAGCAGTTTAATAAGATAAGACAAAAATTAAGCTAAAATGAGCAAAAGTAACTAACCTTGTCCTTTGCTCAAAACAAGGACATATAATTGCTCTTTAGAGCTTATCTACAAGCTCTAGCTTATTTACATAAGCTGGTACAAACCTATAAGCCTATCCATTTCTGGCTTATCTTCCATTTATAGCTTATTACGACTATTTGAGGAAATTTTGTAGAAAAGCTTATTTAGTTAAGCTATAAGAAAGCTAAACTGAATAAGTATTAGCTTACTAGGTAGCAAGAGCTTATTGAGCTTATTAAGTAACTTCTAAACACAATTTAAACCAAATTTGCATAAAAGTTAAAACATGAATTTAACACAAAATTTAAATGCAAACTGAAATTTTATTAATGATAAACGATTACAAGCTTTGAAAAAGGAAATTACAATAAAAAGACAATAAGCTGGAAATTTAAGCTAAAATTCTACTAAAAGCTACATTTCAAATCTGTGTGATTACAAGCTCTATTTATGGTGAGGGGAAGAAGCTTCTAGGTGGGGAGGAGCGTCCCAATCTTCCAACCGCAACCCTTAATTACTAACAAACTTTCATCCATCCATTTTGAGCTCTTAGATTTCTCCCTGTTAGAAATAAAGAAATGTTCTACTTGTAAGCACTATTATAAAGTGCAGGGACTAAATATGTTAAGTAAGAAAAGTTTAGTCAACAAGCTAACCAAGGGCTATAAATAGTAAGTTATGGGCCATGGTTAGTATGTAAACTTCATTTAATTCAAAATGCAAGTTAGGTAATTCTCTCTCTAAAACAACAACACAAATTACACCTTAACTTCACACACAATCATCAATCAAGATCTATTGATTAATATGTGGTATGCAAGAGCCAATGACTCGATTTAGTGCGTATTGTTAGTGTTTGAATTGGTTGTGAGATTGAGATTTGCTTATTTGTCTTATTTGTGCTTAGTACGTTTCTGAGCTTAGTGGAATTGGCTTATTGTTTTTACACTCGACCTCGTTAATATTTTATTCTTTAAGATGTTTTATACGAAAATGTCTTTATAACAAATCAAGTTGGGCTTACCGTTTCTATCATCTCATTTGGGCTACACATCACGTTTCTTATTTTCATTGGTTTTGAGAGTGCAATTTCAAAATTACATGAAAGATGATCACTGTTACTTGTATTGCATAACTAAACATCACATCTCTTACTTCACCAAGTTTTGTTAACGAGTGAGTTTTTCATCTCTTTGTAAGCCGAACGAGTAACCCATTAGTTTAACAAACCGAGACGAGTGTGCACCATTTGACAACCGAACGGTACCAAGATTTCATCACACCGAACGAGTTTCACAAGTTCACTGGTTATTCACCGATCTAGTTAAAACTAGTGTGCACCGAACTAGTTAATTTGAGAAGGAACCGAACGAGTGAAATTCTAAGAGGAACCGAACGAGTTAACACTTGAAAGAGCCAAACGAGTTACAGTTTAAAGAGCCGAACGAGTCACACTTTGAAGATCGAACGATTTACAATTTCAAAAGCCGAACGAGTTCATTTAAAGGCACCGAACTAGTTTTTTTTAAACAACCTACCGAACAGTTTGTTATTTATAGTACCAATACCGAACAGTATCTTCTAGTTTTACCGAACTAGTCTAGTTTTCGGTTTTCGGTTCAGATTTCCATGTTGTATTCTGGTATTGAAGTAACACAGGGACCCAGTGATGCAAATGCACAACCCGCCTAGCCACTCCAAATACGTCTCAAAACGTATTTGTTTCATTCTCACAGAGATTAAAACGCATAAACTATCGACTATCTCATCCTATCCGAGAATGTTGGTTAAAATTAGAAAAAGGAACATCTGCTCCTGTCCTTGCTTACTAAAAGTGCACAAAGTCTAGGTAGCTAATTTGATAATTGAATGAAATATTCTTTAGACACAAAAGTACGTTTTGTATTAAACTCATGATACTAAAAGTACAATGAATATGGTCCTTTGTGACATTGCATTCTACGTGACATTGCATGTCTACTGACATTGCTGGAACACTCTGGAGTGAGATACTATAAAACTAATTTCACAATGATCGAATGGAAATCCTACCAGTGCAACCATATGCCAACGCGAACGTAGGTCCCCTATTGAAAATATTGACAAATGATTCAAATAAGTTGAACTTAGTAATCTGAATGATCTAGTGGTTTTAGTTTATCCAGGGTAACACAACACTAAAGTTCACGAATCAATGCTTTTGGATTTCATGATCATATTCCGCATCCTTGATCAATGAGAAATTGATTTATCAATTCTTCAAAAATAACATTCATCGAGAAATTTTCAAAGCATGATCTTGTGGAAGTATGAACTTCAGTGGTTAATGTGGAAGATGTTTTTTACTCTGATAATTTTCCATTTCATCTTCTACAACATACAACAACATTTCTACCTTTCACAAGCATGACTACTTCAACGAATCTTATAATGACAAAAGTTTCTTTCACACAACCTTCACGAAAATGATGACAATCATATTTGTTGGTTTGATGGAGCTTATGGGTTATTTTGGGTGAGTATGTTTATTTATAAAGGAGAGAATGTTTGATTTTTAGAGAGAAAAAAAAAATTATTTCAATTTCATAGACTTCAAAGGATATTCTTTACCCGAAGCTTATTTTGGAAGCTTATATGATCATGATGTTCATGATGGATCATAATCATCATGAGGGGGAGAAGATAAAAGCTTGAAACGATAAGGACAAATTCAAGTATATGAAAGGGAAGAAGATATAAGCAAGAATATATGGACAAACAAGATACTAGACAAGAAATTGAATCAAAGAAATCGTTTAAGGTAAGAAAGTAGTTTTATAAGAAGAAAGATTCGTATTATCAAGATTGATGTTACTCATCATGGGTGTTTTGAATAAGACAGTAGTGTTTCATTACTTCAAAGACGATCGAGGATGCCCGTTCGACATTTGCATGAATTACTTCTCAAAGCATATCAACCAATGTCTTTCAGACAATCAAAGTTTACTACTTCAATATTCAAAATGGATATGCAGATTGAAGGGGAGCTTAAAGTTATGAAGATTTCAGCAAAATGTCAAGTGTTTCAGTCTTTTTACAAAGAATGCTCAATCAATATCATCGTATTCAAAGATCTTTTGTCAGCAACATTATATGGTTGAAATCTACATTCAAGATCAAGAAAGATTTCATACAAGATTTTTTAAAAGATTCAAGTTGCTCAAAAGAAGATCAAGTTAGCTTTTGAGAATGTTGATTTGAGTTTGAGAGTGGAGTTGATACCTTTAGAGATAAAGAGATCTATCCTATTATATAAGGGAAGAAAATTATATCGGGAGAGATTTCCTACAAGGTCGTCCTCAATTTTCATAAAGAATTCTCAGCGTTTTTGAGCTTCAAAGAAAAAGAAAATGACAGACTACTTCATAATAAAGTGTTCAAAGCATAAGGAAGAAGTCATCATCAAAAACATAATAAGAATAGTTCCCAAGTAGATCATTTAGGGGGAGAATGTTAGAAATAAAGAAATAATCTACTTGTAGCACTGTTATAAAGTGCATGGACTAAATATGTTAAGTTAGAAAAGTTTAATAACGATAGTTAACAAAGGGGTATAAATAGGTATTTATACCATGGTTAAGTGTAACAACTTCATTTAATCAAAAAGAAAGTTAGGTATTTCTCTCTCTAAACACACATACACTAATTACACCTTAATCTTCACATACTAATCATCAATCAAGATCTATTGATTAATACATCCACATATTTTTGACTAATGGGACACCTTGGGATCGCCAAGGTGTCAGTAAATGATGTCACACTTGAGCCATGTTGGCTTTCTAGAAGACATCGAGTGTGCGGGAGGGAAGGATTTACCCTGTTCTTCGTCTTTGTGTAAAAATGAAAGAGACGATAAACAATACATTTTGAGCGCCTTTTTATTCTTTGACTGGATCAGGATTAGGCTTGGACTTATTTCTTTTGGGCTTGGACTGGATAAGGGATTAAATTGGATTTGTATTTTTGACTTTTAGTTTAGGCTTTTATTTTTATTCTAGTAAGAACTACGTAAGGAAGTTTCTCAGGGCTCTACATCCTAAATAGAGAGCAAAGGTCACGGCGATTGAAGAGTCGAAAGACTTAACGTAACTATCTCTTGATGAACTTATCGGGAACCTTAAAGTTCACGAAATGATCATCAAGAAAGTTTTTGAAATAGTCAAAGCAAAAGTTGAAAGGAAATTTATTGCTTTAAAGGCTAAGAAAGAATCTAGTGATGAAGAGTGTTCGACTTCCGGTAGCGAAGACGAAGAGTATGCCATGGCGGTAAGAGACTTCAAGAAGTTCTTTAAAAGAAAAGGTAGATTCGTGAGACAAACTAGGAATGACAAAAAGACGTTCCAAAGAAGCCGAGATGACAAGAACGGTAAAAGTGATAGAAAATGCTTTAGATGCGGTGACCCGAATCATCTTATTGGAGAATGTCCAAAACCACCGAAAGATAAGAACCAAAGAGCTTTTGTCGGAGGCTCTTGGAGCGATAGCGGTGAAGAAGATGATGAGAAGGTCAAAAACAAAACGTGTCTTGTAGCTCATGCATCAAGTGAGGTATGTTCCGAATCATCTTACTTTAGTGATGAAAACTCATCAATTGATGATTTAGCTTTAGACAACGAATATGATAAGTTATGCAAAATGAGTCTAAAGATAATCACTAAGAACAAAAGGTTAAAAGCTACTAGAAATAGTCTAGAAAACGAGCTTAGAGAATTAAAAGATAAATTATCCACACTCGAGAAAAACAAGGGAGTTGATCTCGATTGTGCAAAGTGTCATACGCTTAAAATTGAGAATGAAAAACTCAAAGAAGAATCCACTAGATTAAATAAATTTGAAAAGAGTACACATTGCTTAAATGAAATGTTAAGTAATCAAAAACCCTCCGGTGATAAACTAGGTTTAGGGTTTAATTCATTTGAAGCATCATCTAGTGGAACTAAGGAAATAAAATTTGTGAAAGCTCAGAAAAAGGTGTCCTCTGATGGAGGTCCCATAAATATGGGCGGCCCCCTAAGTGACCAGGTGGCCCCCAAAATAATTATGGGGCCGCCACCAGCAACACCTGGATCTGAGAAAACTATGACTTTTCAAAAATCTATTTTGGGTCCTAGACCGAAACACATAATTGTAAACAAAGTCAAAATTCTTATCGCTAGTGACAATGAAGTTAAACAATTCTATAAGCCATTGTCAAAGCCCGGAGTTGGATTTTTGAAACCCAATTTTAGATCAAAAACTCCACCTCCTAGAAGAGTCAATAATAATTATTCTCGTCCTAAAACACCGCAACCAAAAAGACATGTTGGTCGACAAAACCAACCTCATGGCTTTCCCGTAACTTGGAATAACTTTCCACGTCAAAGTTACATGCCATGGGAAATGTGTCTTCCATTCTCACATCCCAACCAATTGCATCAAATGCAAGGGATGTTTGGCACTAACAATTTTGGACCCATGAGATATTGGGGACCAAATGTTTGAGTCATTGTACTATATAAATAGATATGCCTTGGAGTCGACTTGGAACCCGACGAATGGATCAAGGATAGCGGATGCTCTAAACATATGACGGGCAACCGAAAGCTCTTCTCCACTTACAAGGCATACAATGGAGGTAACGTCATTTTTGGTAGTAATCTTCGCGGTAACATCATTGGCAAAGGTACGATTTCTAATGACTCTCTCAAAATAGATAATGTAGAACATGTTGATAACTTAAGATTTAACTTGCTAAGTATAGGACAAATATGTGACAATAAGTGTAGAGTAACTTTCTCTGAACATGATAGTGAAATCACTAAGGACGGTAAAGTCATAGGTAGAGGTATTAGGAAGAAAGGCTTATATGTGATGAAATTAGGAAATAAGCCGAAGGATCAAATTTGTCTAGCTACGATTGATGAAAATTCCACATTGTGGCATAGGAGGTTAGGTCACGCAAACATGCGTCTCATTCAATCGTTGGCTTCTAAGGAATTAGTTAGAAACCTACCTAAGCTTAAGTTTGATCAACATTTTTGTGATGCTTGCAAAATGGGAAAACAAGCTCACGTTAGTCACAAAGCTAAGAATATAGTCTCAACGACTAGATGCTTAGAACTCCTCCATATGGATCTCTTTGGTCCATCCGCCGTACGGAGTTACGGAGGAAACCGTTACACCCTAGTCATAGTAGATGATTACTCTAGGTATACTTGGACTAGATTCCTTAAGGACAAAACCGAAGCTTTCGATCAATTCGAAATATTTAGTAGGCAAATTCAAAACCAATTAGGTTGTTCAATAGTGTCAATAAGAATCGACCACGGTAGAGAATTTGATAATGAGGTGCAATTTTGAGAGTTTTATAATGCCAATGGTATACACATAACTTCTCGGCTCCACGCACTCCTCAATCAAATGGCGTGGTCGAAAGGAAAAATAGGACACTTCAAGAAATGAGTAGGACTATGTTGAATGAGCAATCATTACCATAAAATTTTTGGTGTAACGCCGTAGATACTTCAACATACATTCTCAACCAAATTCTTATTAGAGCCATTCTTGGAAAAACACCTTACGAACTTTTAAGAGGTAGGAAACCTACATTAGATTATTTTAGAGTGTTTGGAAGCAAGTGATTCATCTTGAACACCAAAGACTACCTTACTAAGTTTGACCCAAAGTCATACGATGGTGTCTTTTTAGGTTATTCTCAAAATAGTAAAGCCTACACCATCTTAAACTAACACACTAGGAAAGTCAAAGAATCACTTAACGTGACATTCGATGAAACTCCTCCACCCTCTAAGACATCACCCTTGGTGGATGATGACTTAGATGAAGAAGAAGCAATTAAGGTCACCGAAAAGAAAAACCTAGAAAACGACATTGTGGATGAAACTTTAGAGATTGATGAAATAGTCAACATTAAGGAATCTAGGAACCATCCATTAGAAAATGTCATAGGAAACCTTAACCAAAGAACCCTTAGGTCACAAGCCCAAAACCAAAGTAACTTCTTTTGTTTTATATCAACTATAGAACCTAAGAATGTGAATGAAGCGTTAGGAGATGAAAGTTGGATAGTCGCCATGCAAGAAGAATTAAATCAATTCGTTGCTAACGACGTTTGGGAGTTAGTTCCACAACCTAGGAATATGACAATCATAGGAACTAAGTGGGTATTTAGAAATAAGTTAGACGAGAACGGTGTTGTTTCTCGAAATAAGGCTAGGCGTTGTTGTCAAGGCTATACCAACAAGAGGGCATCAATTATGATGAAACTTATGCCCCGGTTGCTAGACTTGAGTCTATTAGAATATTATTAGCTTATGCTTGTGCCTTAGATTTTAAACTATTCCAAATGGATGTAAAAAGTGCATTCCTGAACGGTTTTATCAATGAGGAGGTATACGTGGCACAACCTCCGGGATTCATTGATTTCGAAAAACCAGATCATGTTTATAAATTAAAGAAAGCTTTATATGGTCTTAAACAAGCACCCAAAGCTTGGTATGATAGATTAAAAGCTTTCCTTATTAAACATGAATATAAAATAATAAAAAAAAACGGTAGATAACTCTCTTTTTATAAGAAGGTAAAAGTTCAAATCTCATCTCCCCCCCCCCACTTAGTTCAAATATATGTCGATGACATCATATTCGGTTCGACTTGTCAAGACATGTGTGATGAATTTTTCAAAATCATGCATGACGAGTTCGAGATGAGCATGACGGGTGAACTTAACTTCTTCCTTGGATTAAAAATTAAACAAATGAAATATGGTATATTCTTTAATCAATCTAAGTATATTAAAGGGAAAGGGCCTAAAAAATTTGGTCTAGTTGATTATAACCCAATGAACACCCCCATGTCCTCCGTTACTAAACTCTCACGAAAAGTTGAAGAGTGTGAGTCGGTGATAGTACCAATAGTATCGAGGCTTGATATGTAGTTTATTATCCTAAGGCAAGTAGGCTTGGATATCTTTTGTTTAGTGTCTGCCTTTGTGCCCGTTTCCAAGAGGCTCCCAAAACCTCTCACCTTGAAGCAGTTAAGCGTATCTTTCGATATATTAAAGGCACTACGCACTTAGGATTATGGTATCCTAAGGAGACCGGCATAGAAACCATAGTATATGCCGACTCTGTTCATGTGGGAGATTATGTGGACCGAAAAAGCACTAGCGGTATTTGTTCGTTCGTAGGATGTTGTTTGACATCTTGGTTCTCGAAGAAACAAACCGCTCTTGCTATATCCACTACCGAAGTCGAATACATAATCGCCGGAAAGGCATGTCAACAAGCACTATAGATGAAACAAGCTCTCATTGACTACGACGTACAACTTGATGACGTTCCCATCATGTGCGACAACAAAGGCGAGATTGGCCTTAGCAAAAACCCGGTGCAACATTCTCGTACCAAACCCATCGAAATTCGTCACCACTTTCTTCGTGATAATGTCCAAAAAAGACATATCTCAATCGAAAAAGTGCCGTCCGTCGACAATATTGCTGACATTCTTACTAAACCCCTTAAACGTAAATCGTTTAACTATCTACGTCTTGGTTTAGAAATGATGGAACACATTCCATAAACCTTATGTGTCCGCTTCTCCTTCTTCTAGTTTCGATTCTAGTTTGTGTTCCATTCCGTGTCATGACAACTTAAATACTTTATCCGAAGTAGTTTAAGCACCTTTAATTCGCGAAATGCAAATTAAAACGTCATTCCTCTTCGTTAAATTTTCGTCAAAAATGAGTCCAAAACCCTTGACTGAGGGCAGCCCCCATATAGGCGGCCCCCGATATATTTGGGACCGCCAGGAGATATGGGACCGCCATCAGCAGAACATAAAATGGAACACTTGAACAAAAATTTTCAAAACACAAAAACAAACACCCCCCTTCGTGCTGCCATTGACGAACACGACCCATTTCACTCAAAAACTCAAAATCAACCACTAAAACACGAATTGAAGATAAAATCAACATCAACAATCATTCACAACATCTTAAAGATCATCAATTGTAAGTCATTTCATCTATTTTCTTTCAATTTGAGTCTAGGGTTCATGATGAACACCAAAAATTAAAATTGGGGATTTTCCATTTTTCTTTCAATTTTGTACAAATAGAACTACTAGGATACAATGTACAACTAATATGCTTCCCGTAGACATAGGATTTGCACATATTAGTGAGTTTATAGAAAAATTGATTTTGAACTAAAACCCCAATTTTATTTTTAAATCACTCACGTTAGGAACACAATAAAATTGTGGTTATGCATTGTTAATCCAACCCAAAAACCATTTTTAAACACTATGCACAAGATCTCATGAACACATTTGAGAAACAATAATATCATTATGAATTTTTGACTTTTTGGGATTTGAGACAAAATCAAATTAAGAGCGTTGGTTAATCTTATACATTTATTATTTTAGTCGAGTTAATCGTTACTCCACATTTGTTGCATATAGGCACACACTAGACACAAGCTTAAAACTTCAATACAAGTATAAACAATTAAAATATGATTTTATTTGTGTCATTTTAGGTAACAATGCCTCGAGTCACTAGACTTGATCATCAAAAGACACGAAACTACATACCTCCATATCTTATGTAGAATTTAATCAACCCTTACTAAACACAATGGCAACCTTAAAAAAGGACTATTCATAAGGGAAGGGTTGTGAGGTTCAAAATTTCGAAAATATGCTGTCATATTCGGACAAGTTTGAGACAATCGGTTTTGATTGTTTAGATAAACATATCGATACAAATGTACCTTGTTTGTGGTTCATCGCGTTCTATATCAACTTACTTTTACCTTAATTAGAGGGTCACTTTAGTTGTCAACTTAGTCAATTCAAGAACAAGTCATTCTCTCTCACTCTTGAGAAATTCGGCATCAATTCTAAAAATCCCCTTTAAAGCTCAAGCCTCTCACACTGACATGTGGTCACTCGACCACTTGTCAGAAATGTTCTGAGTAAAGGTCCTTATAAATACCACTACCTCCTTACTTTCAAGTAGTCAATCAAGTCATTTATTAAATTCCTCGACAAGGTCAAGAAATCGCGACCAAAAATAAGAAAACCATTGTCGTAGTTGATAACGAAAATCCAAACCCGAAGATTCAACTCATATCGAAACCTTGGTTTTGACATTATTCGTGAAAATGCATTTTGTCCCTAGGAGAGACATAGGATCATTCTCCGCGTTGGGGTTTTTTTTTGTCATACATGCTTTCTTCAATTGGATCTCTACTCTTATAATCTACATTTTTATTCTCAGAAAGAATGGAAAAGACTTCGAAACAAACCAAAGGAACTTTTTACCTTAAGAATGATTTGACTAATTGTTTCAAGGTATAGTTGTGTCCATCTCTCCTGAGCTAGCATTAGATCATTACCTTGCACATGATCGAGCCATGCATCCGCTCGCTCCTCATTATGAGCGAAAGACGCGAGCGGATCGAGGAAAGAAAAGACCTCGTGAGTCAAATGCTAGTTCCTCCTCCACCACTTAAAATCATCCTTCTTCATCTCCTCTTCTAAAGACGCCCACAAGTTGTGAAAATGATGGATGATCATTTCATATTCCAACTCGTCCTCTTCACCTTCCCAAAATGTCTGTTCTTCATCTAATGTTATCCCTAGAGTCATTCAAAACCCTCCTCATGAAAGTCACAACTTAAACACCTATCTCTCTGAAACCATAAATGTCCAAAATCAACAAAGAGAAGCTCACTAGGAAGGGTTAAGGTCAATTGGACAAGCCATCAAGAACATGATGAATGGGAAACACAAGTAAACATGTTTATCATGTTTTTGAAGACATTTATTTATATATATATTTATTAAGAATATTATAACTTCTTTAATCCTTCTATTAGGACATCCTTTCAAATTACTAAGATTATCTTTTCAAATTTTATCATCTTACTAATGCTTTGCATGACTAGCAAATTATATGATTATTATATGCGTATAATTCTCCTATTTGCCAAATGATTTATGTGTTAGTTTAGAATCATATATCCTTGTTTAGATTACTTAATTTTTGAATTGAGTGGATGCCAAAAATCACTAGACTTAAGAAAAATAAAACCTGGAAAATTTTACCTTTTCCAAAAAACGGCCCCCATAAATATCAGGCAAGCCCCAAACATATTTGGGACCGCCAGACATTATGGGACCGCCTACAGGAGGGAACGAGTTCTTTTGAATTTCCCTCTTTTTTTGTATCATTGACCTCTTTATCTATAGCCTTAAGCTGGCATTTCCCAGATTTGCTAAACCATAACCCTCTTCTTCCTAAACCATGCTTTGCCAATTTATCCAATCTTCCTTATTATTTAATCACCCAACTTCATAGCTTCACCACCATGTCTTCATCTCCCTCAAAATCTCTCTTCACTATCAATGTCTTGCTCAAACCACCATTCCAACTTCTTTAGAAAACCAAGAATGTCGGTTAGACAAGTATGGAAACGCAAAAAATCCACTATAAAATCATCACCTCCTTCCCAAAATGACTCACCTCTTCTTCCTCCAAGAGTCTACCAACAATCTCATTCACCACCATCATACAATACCCATTAAAGATCAATGAATAACCAACTTCACAACATCTCCACCATTCTTGATTCACACACTAACCCATCCAATGCCTACATTCATGTACCACCTTCACCACTAACACAACCAATTCATCCTCCCTCTCATGCTCAAGTTAAATTTCACTCAAGTTTTTGTCATTGTTGCAAGTATTTTAGACTTCAATTCCACTCCTTGAGAAATGAAATCAACTTTATTTAATTTCTTCTCACCCGTCTCATACCTCAAACTCGCACTCCTATAAATCATGTGTCACCAACCTCATCTTTTTCCCTCTTTAATTAATCATTCTCATATGATTAATCTACCTAAATAATCGACCATCCATCTTTTGATTATGGCATCTTCTACATTTCAAGAATCCACTAGTGTAGCTCTATGCCTTAATATATCTTTACTTTATGCTTATCTAATTTATCTTGTAATGATTCATACCATTATAGTATGAATTTATCTTATCTCTTATTTAGCTTCAATTGCAATCAATGCTTCTTGTATGAGCTTATTAAGTAATGAATTAACCCACTTTATGATTTAACTTGCATGAATTTCTATGAGTGCTACTAGTTGAGAATATATTATCTTGCACTTGTACCTCTAACTCTGTTTTGTAGCAAACAATTTTCGTAATCCCTTGGTGCCCCAAATGAGGGGGAGTATACATCAAGGGGGAGTCTTGATATCGTCGACTTCTTTCTTTCTACAACAATTCGACGATCATTCTTTTTGAATTCGACAAAAAGGGAGAGACATAGAATGAAAACTCATTAATAATTAAAAACCTTTAATTTTATACAAAATGAGTTTATATTTTGTCATCATCAAAAAGGGGGAGATTGTTAATACAAATAATGTCTAAAAACGTTATTTATATTTTTCGACCTCTCAATGTTTTGATAATAACAAAATGTAAAAACGTTTACGATAAAAATAAACGTTTACAAATTATTAATCGTAAAATTCCATTTCTAAAATTAGTAATCACTTAAGGTATGGACAAACAAATCATAAAGCATGATTAGTGATCAATAAAATATTTTTCTCTTAACCATCACATTTTTACAAAAGTATTTCACAAAAATAATTATACAAAATATTTTCTAATTAAAAGAAAATTTTTATTTAAAAATTAAATTTGAAATTCAAATTTTCCCCCCAAAATAGAAGGTTCATATTTCTGTTTTAAAAGAAAAGTTTTTTTTATAAAATTTTTTAAATTTGAAATTCAAATTTTCCTCCCAAAATGAAAGGTTCCATACAGATTACAACCTTCTCCACAAAAGACAAACAAGGGAAGTGTAGTCTACTAGGCGACCCCCCCTTATATATCTGGGACCGCCAGAAACCCACCCAGTGTCACGTTGGATTTTTTTGCCTATAAATACGGCTCCCATTCCTTGTAGAAAATAGACCTCTTTGCACGATATTTTTAGAATAACTTTCTTCTTAAAAATCTTCTTTCTATCTCTAAATATCTTGATCACTAACATTCTTAGATCTTGTTTTTTAGTGATCTAATCTCCTTTTTTCATCTCTTCCTCTCATTTGAAGTGCTAGAGAAGGACATTCGTTATTCATCAAAGAAATCGATTGGTTATTTAGAGATCTCTCCCTCTTTTTTCTAGTAACAAATATCTATTTTCGTTATTTACTTGTTGTATTTGTGTGATTAGGGATTGTGTGGTAAATCCAATAGTGGAGATCTACTGATCTGTTGTATTGATTGTGAAGTGCGCGTAGTTTGTTTCCTAGCTAAGATTTGACACGGACATTTAGATTGTGTCGGAAAATAACTTTAAGCGACGTGGTGGGGGGGGTGGGGGGTTAACGGGGTTTTCTCGCAATAAAAGGAGCTTAGTTGACTAGTGAATCTCGAGTGAGAATTACTCGGGGAGTGGAAGTAGGGCGAAAGAGGTACTTTGTAGCCGAACCACTAGCTATAAATTCTTGGCCGTCTTGGTTTTGATTGTTTCTTTTCATTACCTTTCATATTATTGTTATTGTTATTTAAGTTTAGTTTAGATTGCTATATTGTTTGTTCATATTGTGAAATTGGTTTTAAAATACAACTCGAATTCTAAATATTTTGAAAAGACTAACTTTTAAAAACGTAAAAATAAAACACTGTAAATTCTATTCAACCCACCCTCCCTCTAGCTTTCACAGACAATAATTAAGTTGAATAGTGAATCGATTACAAACTGTGATGAATTAGTTCTCTCGATCCCCTAGTCGAACGCCATGGTAAACCCTAAAGGATTTGCCCTATAACCAAGCAGGCAAGCTGCTTTTTTCTCTGCTTCTCTAATTGTCGGCTGACCCACCGAATGTAATCAATGGAATATCATTCTACGAATGATATTTATACTACATTTGAAGTTTGGTAAAAATACGAGTTCAACCCCTCATCTTTATGGCAAATAGTAAATACTTAATGAAACTTCATCATTATTGTGCAGCTTTAGTCCCTGTGATGACTCATCATTATGGCATAACCTTACCGATGTGGTTACACCGTAAAACATCTGACGTGGCATTCCTTCTAAAAGTAATAAAATTGGTTACGACGTAATTAAAACAACCGGTTACGCCGTAACCCTTAGTCAACAACATAATCTTTTGTCAGCAACATAATCTTTTCCATAATAATTGATTACGACGTAACTCATGCGGGACATTACGCCATAATGCTTTGTCAGCATAATTTCTTCGCTAATAATAATTGATTACGGCGTAACTCCTGCGGGAGGTTACGCCGTAATGTCTTCTAATCTTCCACCATATTGATCTTTAAAAATATAGTACTCCTACTAAATAATATAGTAGTAATACTATTCTTCATTTGGCTCATGAGCTGCATCCTGAAAAAATATAGTAGCCTTCCATTAAATTTTAGTGCATCTACTAAATATATCAGTATTGGTACTAAATTTGGCCATTTCATGCATTATTCCGTTCTATTGCATAAATTACCTGAAATTCAAAATATAAATGAATTAAGTACCGAATTCATATACAGCAATGCAATAAACGTGGGAATTTGACATAAAAAATATTAAATATTTGATGTCATCATGTGCATTGAAAGGATAGTTATTAAGGAAAACACCCGATAGGTGTATGAGCCCATGAGATGCAGGGACGCTACCTCCTGTGGGGGCCTACGAAGCATATCCTCTATAGGAGTAATAGGTGAGAGGTCCTCCAAAGGAGGTTCTACCCCCTGAGTCTAGGAAGTATGGCTCATGGGTTGCCCATAGGCTGCCACATGTTAGGTTAAGGGCAAGGATTAACATAAACTGGTATTGGTCCATTGGATGGTTGTAAATTATTAGGTATGAAAGGTTGAGCGTTACATGAGAGATGCATACTGTTAGGAGGGATATTCCCTCCTATGTTAGTCGAAGGATGATGGCCTTCGTGTACGGAGGTTAAGGACGACTGTAAGGCTGGCCATTTTCACTTCTTCCCAATTTGATGGCGGACGGCTAAGGAGTGAGGGAGGAGATGTTCCCTTCCCTTATGGTTTGTTTTTGTCTTATGCTCTTTTGTCCCAGACGGCCTTCCTCCCTCGTATTCCTTTCAACTTGATCCCCTTCCCTATTTGGAGCATCTTCGAACTCTACTACTCTTTCCTTATGTCTTCGAACCCTCGAAGATGCTGCTTGCGGAATTAGTGTAGCTTCTTAAACTCGCATGGGCCTGGGTTTCATTTCTCTCTCTTCATCATACTCCACACTGAAGTATTCTAGTTCAGTACGGAGGTCTTTGTTATGCCTCTGTCTTCTGCGCTCCCTTAGGAGGGATTTAAGGACTTCATAGTTGGCTTCAATGAAAGCTGGGCTGATGATAGGATCAGGGTTATTCAAAATAGATGCACGATTTGTGAGTGGCATATTTTCAGGAGTTCTGGCGCTAAAAATGAAGGTGGTTATTGGAGGTAGTTAACTCGCGTTTGGATGGGGTAAAGGAGTAAGGGTCGAGAAACCCAGAGTTATATAATAAATGGTAATGTATGTTACTGATATTTTGTTTTTAATATAAATGTAAATCTTTTTCTTAACTCTCCTACTTTGTTCATGCCGGAAAAGTAGGTCACGTGGTTTAGTGGTTATTGACTCGGTTTGGACGGGACTAATTGTTGCAGGTCTTACGGATGGCGCCACTGATTGTGTAAATATGGACACGATCAGGCTTTGATGGGGATCAAAGGATTCTTGAGTGTATGCTTGACTGCCGAGTCTCGAATAACCTATAACAACATAAATGGAAACATAATTTTAAGTGAAGGCAGGGGTGTCCCTAGCGATATCAACATAGGTATTATAAGAGTAAGTATGTGCTTTAGGGAGTAATGAATAGGTATGAAGTAAGTAAGTAAGTAGGTGTGTGTAGCCTAAAACATATCTGAGGACCTTGCCATCTATTTATTGGTAGAGAAATAGGTTGGAGCAAGGCATTACACATAAACCGGTGATCGTGGAGGTGTTCCATGATTTAAGGGGTGATTATAAGGTTGTGTACCACGATCTCTGTCTTGGCGGGTAAACCTTAGAAGAGAGGGAAAACATGGGTTTAGACTTGATCAAGTCTTGACCTTTGCCCTAGTTTCGTCAAAGACCCCCCGCAAAGGATGTGGGGCTTCGTGTGGCGAGTTCCCATACTATTAACCATCGCGAAGATGATTTTACGCCACTAGAAACTATTCAAAAGTTTCTAGGTATAATTGGGAGTAAATCCCTTTTGAGATCGAAGGGAAGGCCTTTGAGTCAGAGGGGAGGGTACGTTATCTGTGCCTGAAATCCATTTTTGTAAAGAAAGCAATAAATCATATATCAGCAGAGAAGAAGTAATATATAAAAGTATTAGAATGATAAATACCCTTTCCACTAACAAGGATAGCAGGCTGATGCTGACCGTGCTCCCATGATGTTTTAAGACCAGCTAGAAAAATGATGGGATCAAGGAAGGGTTCAAACATTGATAGGATATCTACCAAGTCGTTAAAACATAGGGTTTTCATGAATTAAGGGACTTAAATTATGACATTAAATAAAATATTATAATAATAAAATATAACTAATATAATAAACAACATATTTATAGTTAAAATTAATAACTTTTTAATTTTGCATATAATTATATGGCATATTAGTTCTTTACAATCTCACAACACAAACACACAATCTTGTTTCTTGGCTCGTTATGTAGATTCTTTCTCTTTCATGCCCATTATGTAATGTGTCGGTAGAATCTACTTCACATCTTTCATCTCTTGTTCCTTGGCTCGCCAGTTGTGCCATAAAGTGTTTCGTTGATGGGATATAGATGCTTCAAATTTTCTTTCGTATGATGAATGGCTCACTTGGCTCAAAATCATCCGGATGCCTAAAGGTTTAAAAGATATTTTTGAAGGTGTTTGTTACGTGATGTGAAAAGTCTTATGGCGCTTTAGAAACCAAACCTTGTTTGGTAACACTCTTCCTAGACACGACATTCTCTTTGATGATATTGTTCTTGTCTCATATATAGTGCTCGAGTCGATGTAATTTTAGTTTAGATTGAGTGACTTGGATGAAAAATCCTTCTTATTTTAGCTTGTAATCTTTTCTAGCTCTTTTCTAGTTTCTTAATAAAATTTGTCGTTCAAAAAGACACAAAGATACAATCTCTAGATACGATTATCCATTATAGAAAATCATTAAACAATGTTCGTAAAAAAACATGTGGAAACTAGAAGGAGGGGGGTTTGAATAGTTTACCGGTTAATTGGCGTTTTAAAATTTTGTTTATAAAAATACTAGATTCGAGTATATGCTAGATCAACCAACGATATGAACAACCAATATATCTAACTACTTGCAATTCAATCACAATATAAACAATAAATATGAAGTGTAAATAAAAGATAAGAGATAAGAGATAGAACAATCAAACCACAACATCGAGATTAATAGTGGTTCGTCTACGAACTCTTCTTCACCCTAATCCACTCCCCGAGTATCCGACTTGAGATTTCACTATGTGAACAAGCTCCCTTTAGGCGGAGAAAACCATTTACACGTCGCTTATCTTGTTTTTTGACACTAAGCTAAATCTCGAGTCCTAATCTTAGCTAGAACCAATCTACCACTTCACTAATATATTTTAAGGACTAAAATACTAATCGACACACAATCAACACTTTCGGATTTATACACTATCCTGGTTTACACAATCACACAAGATTAAGAAAATAGAGGTTTGGATCTAGAAGAAGATAGAAGAAAATAACTAATCTATAACACTTCGTTTCTTGGCGAATACGAGTGTTCTTCTCTTGCACTTGATAGAGGGAGGAAAAAGAAGAGATTGAATCACTTGAAACAAGATGAAACTTAGTTAGTGATAAAGAATTTTAGAAAGAGAAAAAATATTTTAGTGAGAGAAAGGAGACTAAAAAATCTGTGCAAAGAGGTCTGCCAATTGCTAGAGAATAGTGCAATATTTATAGGAAAGGAGGAGAAACGTCTCCTGTCAATGGTCTTTACGGTCCCAGATATATCTGGGGGCCGTTCTGCCTCTCAGGGGGCCACCCCTAAGTACACGCTCTTTTTTTATCTTTTAGTGATGAAGGTTAAATATGGTATAGAAACATCTGTTTTGGAAGGAAAACCAGATTTGAATTTTTATAATTAAATAAAACATTTCTTTAATAAATAAAAATATTTTCTTGATCACTAATCATGTTTAATGATTTGTGTATACATACCTTAAGTGATTTGCGTCAAAAGGAAAATTTTCGATTAATAACATGTAAACGTTTATTTTATCGTAGACGTTTTTACATTTTGTCATTTCAAAACGTAGAGAGGTCGAAAAATATAAATAACGTTTTTAGACATTATTGTTGATCCCACTTAAATAGATCAAATTGCTTAAACTTGTATAAGGATTAGTTATATTAGATAAATCTGACACAACTATAGTGGAAACTTTGTTTGAATGTATTAAAGATTATGTGGAATCTGGTCTTTAATATTAAGAAGAACTATCAATGAAACAGTAATTATATGAGCATATAATTCAACAAACAAAAGCTTCAATATTATTAATAATACGAATACTCTCAAAGTATTAGGGTTACAAAGACCTTGAAGCTATGATAATTCTATGAATGACTCGTATAAAACTCTATGCCCTAGAACCTCTTTTTATACACCAAGGAGTCCTAAACAGCTTACAATACTTTCCTAAAAATATCAAATCTTTTAAACAAATAAGTTATACATATTTTTTACACAAATAACTCATATAAATCACATAAGCAGTACTAACTAACTCAGCAGTACTAACTTCTTCACTAGCAGCATTAACTCCTTCAGCAGTATTAACTTTGTACTAACAGTAGTAACTTTTGTACTAGCAGTAGTAACTACTTAGCAGTTTTTCTTCTAAGTCTCTGAGCAGCACTAATATGCACTAGCAGTAGTAACTTTACACTAGCAGTACTAACTGTGTACTAGCAGTAGTAAACACTTAGCATTTTTCTTTGAAGTTCTTGAGCAGTACTAATACAACTGGGCAACAGTAATACTAACAGCATTAAAAAGGCTTTTAATCCTAATAATCCTCCCTTAAACTTGAAATTTATCTCCAAAATCATCAAGTTTCTTCATTAAAAGCTCCATAATCACCAGGAGGATGCTTCCAAACACTTCATTAATTCTTAAGCTATTTTGTAAGAAGTTTAAGAAGCTGATATGCCATTTCACT